>CATIWQ010082625.1:0-10085 GCA_949673415.1 Euphorbia schlechtendalii | reverse complement strand
TTTTATTTCTGATTGAAACTCAATACTTATAGAGAAAAGAACATAACAAATTCCAGATTTGAATGGAACAATATCTGGCTGTTAAAATTTGAAAAATAGAAAAAGAATATTCAATCAGATATGAGCATCATTATCTGATATTCTAACTGATATAGCTATTTTGACTAATTCAAATTATTATCTGAAAAACAAAATGACAGCTAACACAGTCCCGTGAAATTGTTGAATTTTGGTCAATTTGAAGTGTAAGATTCATCGTATCAAATATATACTGAATATATCAAGTTCTTCTGGATTTATATGACACTAAGGATCCATATAATCCTTAAATCTAGAATTAGAGATGAAATTGACTTTTCTACTGTAGAGTATATTTCCAAGAGCAAAACTTCATATTGAAATATTTGATTGCCTACTCTGAGCAATAACAAAATCATAAGATGATTTTTATTTTCATTTGACACTTGATATATTTTATATCTACTACATTCGGCATCTGTTACAGTTTGTAATTTAATCATCGTTGGCATAATCTTCCAAGGCCAAGCTTGTGGCAGCTATTGGACTCCTCACTATATGCTTACCATTGGATTCAACCCAGCTCAGGTAACCAAAAACTATGTCAGCTGTTGTTATTTTGCTTGGACCTTCAATTACCAATTTGTAACTCAACTTCTGGTTTTTTTCTTTGAACTCTAACTTTGTAGGACTAACTGTGACCTTAACTTGATCTATCGGTGTCAATTTTGCAGTGTAAGTTGTCACAGGGTCTCCCACATTTGTTACAGTCCTGTGAAATTCTTGAACTTTGGTCAAATTGGATTGAGTGTCATTATTGAAGTAGGCAATAAAAGAGGGGTAATTCAGGTCCAACGACAGAGACGAACAATCGTTTGAAGCAGATTTTGTGATGGTTTGGATTTGTTTTTTGGTGAAATTCGATGCGCATAGAAGATTCACATAATCTTTCAAATTTGCATCATAAATCAGACCCGGGTCTAGAGCCTTGTTCGGATTAATCTGACCACTTCCCATGTCTAATGGAGTGGCTGCCCTGTTAGCATAACCAATATCTCTGATGGGCAAATTAGTATTATCCAATGAATCAGCAGTTGTCATCATAGCTGATCTGATTGCTGCCGGGCTCCATTGTGGATGCGCCTTTTTAATCAACGCCGCGATACCTGCTGTGTGGGGGCATGCCATCGATGTGCCTGAATCGATATTGAACTTGCTATACAGTTCTTCACCATCAATCCATTTCACTGAACTATTGCCTGACCATGCTGCTAAGATTAGAGAACCAGGAGCCATTATATCCGGTTTTAAAACAGACGGGCTGCATAGATTCGGTCCTCTTGAGGTGTAGCTCGTAACACTTGGAGCTCTGGCACCGAATCTTGTTTTCTTAAATTCCAAACTCGCCCTCGCCTTTGTCGTGCTCTTGGTACTTTTTATGTACCTTTTGATGATTTCCCCGCTCTTCGGATCGACAAAAACTGCCTGGAATTCGCTCGGTATGTGTTCTTCAAGGTCAATCTCTTTGGTAATAAAGATAGCGCCAGTTACATTTATAACGCTAATGTTCTCGAATTGATCTTCGAGTGAAGTTTTACCCTCTTCACACACAACAATCTTTCCCTGCAAATTAGACAATTCCTGTTGAGTGAAACATTCACCTCTGTACACCAAAGGAGTCATGTTAGGATCGTAATTCCCGGGATAGAGAGCGACTCCAGATATAGTCTCTCTATTTCCAAGTGTCAAAACAGCTCCAAATTCGCGGTCAATAGTGCCAGCAGCAACAGTTAGCACCCAAGGTATTCCATTGTGCAATGACCCATAGAAAGGCCCTCTATTTCCCGCAGAAGTGGAAACAAATACGTTGTTCTGAATTGCGGCAAACGTAGCAATTGCAACAGGATCTTCATACAAAGCAAGATCATCCAAGCCCAGAGAAATCGACAAGACATCAACTCCATCAATAATAGCTTGATCAATTGCAGCAATTATATCAGCACTAGAAGACCCTTCCAACCACAGGGCCTTGTACATTGCCACGTGTGCACGAGGAGCCGCCCCGCTGGCGGTCCCCGGAGCATACCCGAAATATGATGCGTCCTCCACGAAGTTCCCAGCCGCGGTGCTGGAAGTGTGGGTCCCGTGGCCCACAGTGTCACGCGTGGAATTCATTGACAGCGTTGTATTAGGATATTCTGCAAGTAGTGCTTTGCTGAAAAAACGAGCACCAATGAGCTTCTTGTTGCAAAGTGAAGAGTTGAATTGAACTCCTCTTTCACATTTCCCTTTCCATCTTTTTGGAACATTCGGCATTCCAAAGTCCTTAAAGCTTTCGCTTTCCGGCCATATGCCTGTATCCACAACTCCGATAATCATACCTTCGCCGTGATTGGACAATTTCCATGCGGCAGAATTGGTGTTAAGGCCGAGATATGATTGGGAATGAGTAGTGTCAAGTTTGACAGGTACCGCTTTGAAGGAAGAGATGTAGCCTGGTGATTTTTTTAGCAATTCAAGCTCAGAAACAGAGAGATGAGCACTGAAACCATGGACAACATGAGTATAACTGTACAAAAGTCTTGAATCAATGGAGTTTGATGCGGTTTTAGAGTCAGCAAAAACAGAGGAAAGAGTGGCCAAATGCCAATCTTTGTGAGTAGAATAGGCTTTGGGCATGGCTGATGAGTCCATGTGGACTATATAATTTTCTGACTTTGCTTGAATTAGTGTTGTTTGGATCAAGAATGAAAACAAAATACAAACATACAGTGGAACGTTGCTTTTGTTATGTGTTTCCATGGTTCAACTGAACTAATTGTTTGTGTACATTAGATTGATTTAATGTATGAATATTTATAGAAATTTAAGAGGGAAAGCAAATTAGATCCCAATAATTCAATTAGAAGCTTGGTAATTATTTCCCCACTTGCTGAAAAGTTTGGTGATAGGCATCAAATTTAAAGTTGGTGTATGGATTAATTGATAATGACATTATTTTTGAAAGTGTGAATGGGAAATTAAAAAAATGAGTGATAAGACAGATGGGGCATCACATGTAGAGGAAAGTTGTGTGTCTATTTTCTAATTAGGCTGCTGCTGGTTACAATAATAGTATAGTGGTCAATTAGTGGCTGTTGTTTTCAAATTTGGAGGTTCTGATTTAATTCCTTGATCAATTGGCATGGTGACTCTGTTTCAATGCATTTTTAAGACTTGATTTCTCGTTTGTTTTCTTTGTAATTTCTTGGTTTAATGCATTTACGTCCCTGAACTTATCCAAAAACGGTCGTTGTCACCCTGAATTTTGAAATATAATAGATAATCCTTTGTACTTGTCTAAAACACGTCATTTTACCCCCTTGTGTTGACCTGGCTTGCTACGTGGATGACCATAAAAATACACCCACATGAAGTATGTTAATGAAATAGAAAATGAATAAAAAAAATCCATAATATTCGAATTCTTACCATTCAAAATACCTAATATATGTTCTTCGTCTTCTTCAAAACTTCATCTTTATTTTAAATATTTTCTTCAATTAATCATAATATTGTGTCAATTCTTGACCCGTCATTTTCATCTTCTTGTTCTTGAAACCGATATTTTTACTATGAAGGTAAAGTAACACGTTTTAGACAAGTACAATGATCTATCTGTCACATTTCAAAATTCAGGGTGATAACAGTACTTTTTGAACAAGTTCAAAAGGATGCAGATGCATTAAACCTAATTTCTTTTATCACGTGTCCTAGTTACCATGATCATGTGCTTTGTTTTATTTAGGAATGTGAATCAATTTTTTTCGATATATCCATATGCATCGTCTTTCTATTTTGATTGTATTAACACCTAACACACAATATTCTTCTATGAGTTGCATTAGCGTGCTAAATTTGAATTTACATTTTTTTTATAAAATTATATAGGAAACAGGGAATATGATTTCGATCGTTCAATAAATACTCTTTAATCAATCAAGAAACTGAAAACTCAATAGAAATTCAAAGGAATTATTTACTTTATTATTCAAAATATGTTACATGTACATACACAATTAGACAAACATATTGCAGTGGGTTAAAAGATGTTTCTCCCTTCAAGTCTTAATTATTTGATTTTTCATTTGTGAAATATCAATCCATTATATATAGTTACCCAAATTGGTCTTTAAATACCTTATTAAATAAAAATATATAAAAAGCGTGTGATCATAAAACATTAGAAGGTTCTAATTCAACAACTTAAATGGGCAGTATACCAATCCCTTAGCAATTAGGGAAGCTCATAAATGTTAAGTCAATTTCTTATTCTACCCCTAGACCATATGTACGAGAGGTTTAACTAAGTTTAGATTTGGGAAATTGTAGATTTTGTTTTTGTTTATTATTTATAAAAATATATTTTTAAGAATTCATTTTACTTTTTTTTTTTTTATGTTTTTTATGTTCTGATTTTACATTTTTATGCTCTTATATTTTGATTTTATACTATTACGCTCTGTATATAAACCTGTTATATATCTATTATATATACATGTATTACATATCTGTTATAAGTCTACTATATATATTTATTATATACATATTATATATTTAATATATATTCATGTTTGTGTCATCTTCACCTAAACAGTTTTAGCACATATGTTATATACCTGATATATATTAGTTATATAGCTAGAACGTAAAAAAAAAAATTTGAAACAGTTTTTACATAATAATGTAAAATTGAAACTTGAGAAAGATTTTTTTTTGTAATTTGATAAAAGTTTAGATGAAATTTATATGTTGTACTGTTGATTTCTGAAGATCATATAGTTTTGTAAGTTCTGAGTTCAGAAGCAAGACTCAGAACGAAGTCGCCTCAGAAACACAAGGTTTCGTCAAAAGAACTACGGATGCTCAGAAGCTGTTACATATCTCAGATGATCACTCAAGACTCCGATCGTTTAATAAGTCCCTCTGAAGATTGCAAAAGGTCAACCTAGTTGGTCGGCGCCAAAAAGTCAAAAAGCTAATTTTGCATTTAATGCCGCCGCACGCCTTGACCCCAAGCATACTACAAAACAAAAGTTACAAAATCAGGAACAAAAACTTCTCTGCAAATATCACCAGCTACTACCACTCAAAGTGGTCCCCAAAATCAACCTAACACACCAGCGCGGATAAGATTTGGACGAACTCTCTAACAGATCATTAACGGAAACAAGATTGAGAGACAACGGTAGTAATTCCAGCAACGGTCCCAATATCAACTGAAACATTCTCTCCCTCTATAAAAAGAAGATTTCCACCACTTGTAAAGGTTGCCGAATCCTAACATAAGTACTGAAGTGAAAACAAAATCTCAATCTGCTTACAACCTTCTCATAGCAAACATCTAAATCTCATCTGTTTGTAATTGAACTGACTGGAACAAAGTTCAAAAGTTTACAAAAATCATTCTTGTTAAACTGTTGTAACTTACACTAAGCTGAGGGTAAGATAGTGTAAGGGAGAAAAGCTCTAGTAAGGAAGGTACTTAATAGAGACGAAGCTTAGAGCCTAAGATATAGAAAAACGGAACTTCTGTATTGGTATAGCTCAGCAAAGACTGTTGAAGGGTACTTCGGTCAAGGTATTGTAAAAGGTTTACTCTTCACAAGAAGAAGAGTTAATAGTGGATTAAATCTTGGACTGGAGTTTCCAATGACTGGATTAGGTAGAGGCTGAACCAGGATAAAAATCGCTGTTTGCATTTCCTTACTCAGCTCATTTATTTTTGTGTTATTTTATTCCGCATCTGAAACACATAAAATATAAAAGGGGATTCTGAGTAACAAATACTTAGTCAGAAGCAACTTCAGAAGTAGCTTTCTAAAGTTAACTGTGAACTCGAAAAAGAGTCATTCACCCCCCCTCTAACCTATTTTACACCCTCACTGGGTCCAACAATTGGTATCAGAGCAGGAACGCTAAATCAGATTTAGCTAATCTAGAGTAAAAGACTAATAAGGGTGAAAATAGCATAAAACACTTACTTGGAAATATGATCACATAGATACTCCTAGAAGGGCTGTCTGTATCCAGACCCCCACTGTTCTTTGGATAGAATTATACATTCTGGAAAAACAGAATGAAAAATTTCATACAGTCGCAGGATATGTATGCATGGCTTGCTATAGTCAATGGCCCATACATACCTACAACCACTGTAGATGGGGTTGTCTCTCCTAAACCTGAAACTGATTACATTGATTCTGACATAAAGAAATTACAGAGTAATGCAGCTGCAATTAACTTTTTACATTGTGCTTTAGATGCTGCAGAATATAATAAGATCTTAGGATGTGAAAGTGCCAGGGAAATATGGAAAAAGCTTGAAGTAACCTATGAAGGAACTGATAAGGTCAAGGAATCTAAGATAAACCAAAATCTTCATCTCTATGAGCTATTTGAGATGGAAGAAGGTGAATTAATATCAAGTATGAATGCAAGATTCACTAACATCATCAATGAGCTCAAAAGATTGGGAAAAAGCTTCTCAAAAGAGGAGCAAGTAAAGAAAATTCTCAGAAGCTTGATTCAAAAGTGGCAGGTGAAGAAGACTGTCATAGAAGAAGCTTAGGATCTCACAACTTATAGGTATGATGAGCTTATCGGTTCATTAATTACTCATGAGATTTCCATGCAGAACTTTCAAAAGAAAGAAAAGTCAAAGCATGAAGCAAAGAAGGAAATAATCCTAAGAGCAGAAGAAGTCTGTGAAAGTTCATCAGAGGATGATGAGGATATGGCTATGCTGGTCAGAAGATTCAAGAAATTCTTAAAAAAGAACTCAATGACTACTTAAAAGTTTCAAAAGAAGGGAAGCTTTCCTTAGAAGTCAGACTCCCAGAAGAAAAACAAGTTTAGAAGATCTGAGGATAAAACCAAAGGTGAGAATAAAAAACCTATAACATGTTTTGAATGTCACCAGGAAAGTCATATAAAATCAAGCTGCCCAAAGCTAAAAAAGGATAAAGGAAAGAAATCCATGGTGGCAACATGGAGCGATAGCGAAGAAGAAAGCTCTGCTGAGTCCTCAGGAAATGAGGAAACTGCTCAAATATGCTTCATAGCTGCAGATGATATGTACCCAACAGTTGAGTCCTGGCATAGCAGCACAGAGAAAGTATCATCTTCAGAAGAAAAATCTCACCAAGCTAATGATGAGGTAAATTCCAAATTCAATAATCCTGATGAAATCATGCAACTGCTTGCGCAAATTTATTAGCAGGTTAGAAAGAACAAGAAGCACATGAAGCTTCTAGAAGAAGATTTTTTGAAGACTTCTGTATCTGAGACATAGCTAGAGATAACTCTACCAAAGCCATTCACAAGAGACAAGAAGAGCTTGAAACTGAGATTGAGAATCTCAAGAAAAAACTGGTTCTGGTGGGAGTCAATGCCACTAACCTCAGCAGAAGAGTAATGTTGTTAAAAGGACACATATCAAGCGACATAACTCTTCCCGTAAAACCAGTACCTAAGAAGAATGAGCCCCCTCAACAAAAGGCACAACATCAGAAAAAGGAACATTTTCAAGAAAAGAGGCATCCTCTAAAGATAAACACCTTTCAGAAGTAAAAGGTTGGAAGGACGTATCAAGGTGAATCCTCAGCACTAAGATACAGGATCTATAAGGAGTATGGATACAGGTATGATGTAAACAATCATTAGAAAGGAGGTTATCAGAAACTGACTCAAAGAAATTCACAAGCCAGAAGAGGAGTCATACCTTAGAAGCAACCACTTCAAGAACCTTTTGATCTCTGTCCATCTCCCAGAACTCTACAAAAAGAAAAGGCCAGAGAAGCTGTAAAGGTCTTCTGCAATTTTTGCGAAAAGAAAAACCACACAACTTCTATGTGTAGATTTAAGAACGGTTTTTATAATTCTTATGATTGGCCTAATTTAACTTATAATGCACCCGAACCCAAGGGAAACTAGGTTCAAAGATTCTAACCAGTTACTTTTACAGGTAAGTTTTAGATCCACAGAAGGTCAACAAATCTGGTATATAGATAGTGGATGCTCAAGACACATGACAAGAGATGAGACATCATTCATCTCATTAGAACGTAAAAGATATGGAAACGTAAGCTTTGGGGATAACAAAAAGGGAAAAATCATTGGTAAAGGAACCATTAGAGCAGAAATCAAAATTGAAGAAGTCTCCCTTGTGGATGGATTAAAGTTCAATCTTCTGAGTATCGCTCAGTTGTGTGATTAAGGAAGAAAAGTCATATTTGACTCAGAAGGATGCTCAATCATTGATTGTAAGTCAAATAAAACCTTGATATATGCTCCTAGAGTAAAAAATGTGTTCATAATTAATCTAAATGATAAATCAAAGAAAGATATGTGTTTAATGACTAAAGAAGAAGAGTCATGGCTATGGCACAGAAGGTTGGGACATGCTAACATGAATCTTCTGACCAAATTAGTCAAACAGAAACTTGTTGAGGGTTTGCCAAGCTTAAACTTCGAAAAGGATCACTTGTGTAGTGCCTGTCAGTATGGAAAGCAATTTAGGAAGAGCTTTAAATCTAAATCTGAATTCTCAACTAAAAGAGTCTTAGAATTGCTCCATCTAGATCTGTTTGGCCCTGTTCTTCTCATGAGTATGGGAGGACATAGGTACACCATGGTTGTTGTGGATGACTATTCCAGATACACATGGGTTATCCTACTGAGTATTAAGGATGAAACCTATAAAGGGTTTTCCAAACTATGCAACAGAATTGAAGTAGGACAAGGAGTCCTTCTATCTAAAATAAGAAGCGTTATGGTAGAGAGTTTGAAAATAAATTATTCGCTGGATTCTATGACGTAAGAGGAATTGAACATAATTTCTCTACTCCTCGCACCCCTCAACAAAATGGTGTTGTTGAGAGGAAAAACAGAACCTTAATTGAAATGGCCAGGTCAATGCTGAGTGATAACAACCTTCCCAAATATTTTTGGGTAGAGGCCATCAACACTGCTTGCTACATATTAAATAGGATAAACATTAGATCAGTAATTGATAAAACTCCCTATGAAATTTGGAAAGGTAGAAAACCTAAAATTGGGTACTTTAAAGCATTCGGATGCAAATGTTTTGTGCTAAAAAATAAAGAATAACTAGGCAAGTTTGATCCTAAAGCTGATGAAGCAATATTTCTTGGCTACTCAACACATAGCAAAGCTTACAGAGTTTTCATCAAAAGAACAATTAGAAGAGTCAGTACATGTAGATTTCGATGAAACTAACCATGTAGGTATAAGAAAGAGCTCAAAGGATGATGGAGACTCTGTCTCACATAAACAAGCCTCTGAGTTAACACAAGGAGAAAAGTCAACAAAGGATGAACCATCTGATATCAAATTCTCAGAATATAAAGATGAAGAAAGATAACCAGTAGCAGTGGAGGTACCTGTCCATCATGATCTGCCTAGAGAAGCTAGAACCAAGAAGGACCATCCGGAAAGACTGATCCTTGATGCACCTCAGAACTCCGTTCTCACCAGAAGATAACTCAGCAGAATGACAAGTCATCCAGCATTTATCTCCATTATAGAATCAAAGAAGTTTGAGGATGTAGAACATGATGAAAGTTGGATGATGGCCATACAAGAAGAGCTGGACCAGTTCTCCAGAAGTGATGTATGGGATCTAGTTCCAAGGACAAAGAACAAATCTGTCATAGGCACTAAGTTGGTGTTCAGAAACAAGCTTGATGAAGAAGGAAACATAGTAAGGAACAAAGCAGGACTGGTAGCTCAAGGATACAATCAGCAAGAAGGGATAGACTATGATGAAACATTTGCTCCAGTATCCAGACTTGAAACAATAAGAATCCTGTGTGCCTTTGCATCTCATATGGGATTCAAATTATATCAAATGGATTTAAAGAGTGCCTTCCTTAATGGATTCATCTCAGAAGAAGTCTATGTTCAGCAACCTCCAGGCTTTGAAGACTCAAAACTTCCCCATCATGTATACAAGCTAAAGAAAGCTCTATATGGTCTGAAGCAAGCACCCAGAGCTTGGTATGAAA
>CATIWQ010082623.1:0-14283 GCA_949673415.1 Euphorbia schlechtendalii | reverse complement strand
TCCAAACATTTTTAGGGTAAATCAAAAAATTTAATAATTACTTTACAAGATAAGGTTTGCCTTTATTCCTCCCACCCGTATTTGTCTTCCTAAGAATCTTATTTTGATTTATTCTCTTATTGCGTAATTTCTGAACTGGCTAAAAGTGTTTTTAAGCCACTCTTTGTCTCATAAAGCAAACCAAAATGTCTTTACAAAATTAGATAACTATCGCCTTCTTTCATTTGTCATTTGTCATTTGTCTCTCTAAATCACACTTTATTATGGGCCTTGCTAAACATTGCCAACGATCGACTTCCTACAAGACATTCATATGATCATACCATTTGCTTTATTTTTCATATTTCTCCCCATCTTTGTTGAAATTTCATGATTTTTAACTATGAATCGAAAACCAATCATAATAAATAACCGGAGCACTTTGGAAATGAATGGTAGCAAGATTTCGACATCTAACATGATTAAATTTCAATAATTGGACTTCTCTTTGCGAAAAATATATATAAATTTAAGTTTGTGAGTACAACTTTCATGTCTATCGATATCAAAATCAAATAATGGTTTGGTAGCCACCACTCCTGAGAAAATTCAAGAAATATGAAATTGTGAATTCAAACTTCATGACTAACAAATTCGGAAAAAAGCATCATATTTGTAAAAAAAATAAAAATTACCTACTTGTCTGTAAATGTGAATTATTGCAAAATTTGCTTTCTAATACTTAAATATATTTTCTTAACATTCAAGAAGCATATTAAGACATTACACATAACTTAGTTATATAATAATAGGATAAATTATTTATAAATATGAATAAGATTTCGTTTTCAAGGACCTTATAAAACTGAGATATAATGGTGCCACACATGTGGGAGGCAAAAATGTCCATAAAGAAAAGAATTGCTTGCATATAACCAGAGAATATACAATATATCCATATATTTATAAGGTTGTTTGCCAAGTAAAGCAATGGAAGCCATTAATGGCCGACAAACAAAAGAAATTGCAGGTTCAAGTCTTCACTTCTTATCATTTATTTGGAAAACAAAATCGTTTTTTTTTAAAAAAAAAAAGGTTATTGTGGGCAATTCCCATTACCCATGCCTAAAAATATCATATAAACATGGCATCCAAATTTAAGTTATGATGTGGATAATATCAACTTTTTCTCCCATGTATATCAACTTTTCCTCGCACAGCTCCTCAAGGCCTCTTGCAGTACTTAGCCTCGTTTGCGAGGCTCTTTGCAAACTTTCACGAGTCCTGTCAGATAGCGCTTGTGAAACCCACTTGCCAACTTGTGAAACGTTAACTAACAATGCTTGCTAGACCCGCTTTCGATTTTACACGGTTTCTTTTTAAAGTGGTTTAATTCTGATCCATTGAGATTCTAGTTTAACTATTTCTTTTATTTTCAGTTTAGAACTTTAGACCCATCTAATAAATATTTACATGGTACGCATAAGGCTAATGTGTATGATCTTATAGGATTTCAAATTTTGAGTCACCATATGGATTTACTGATATTCTAACCCATATAGGTCTCAATGTGATCATTAGAGGTCTCTAGCAAGGATTCATGATCCCCCAATATACATGGAATGTCAAGTGTCTTTGACTTAATCCGGTTTTCGCAATAAATTACCATTTTAATACGCTCTTTACCATCTAGTCAATACAATCTGGTTTGTTTGCCCTCCGATAGACTTGGTGCGGCCATAACTCTAAATGATACCTTTTTTCTTATATTAGACAATCAATGATAATTTACGATTCACAAGATGTGTATCAAATAAGTATATTAGAATCTTACATCGTTTTACTATGAAATTACACATGCTACTTGTATTATTGAAACAATCATAACTTTATTAAATATATGAATTTTGAATTACTTACTGAATTGATAAGCGTCGCTTAAATTTACTTCACCTCACCCAAAAAAATGTACCCAAGTGCCCTTACCCTTAGTAAACTTTCTAAACCCCTAAAACTCTAAAAGTCGACCATTTTAAAACAAATTTTTTCAATTGATCATATATGTTTTATGAACAATTCATTACAATTTAGTGTTAAATATGAAAAAAAAATTTATTTAAAAAATTTTATTCGGGAGAAACATGCACAGCAAGACGCAATTCTCGGGTACGCACCCCAAAACTAAAAAATCCCGCATCTTTTACAAAATTCTTCAATTCAAATATGTTTTTTAATCAATTCAATACAATTTCAATTAGAATGAAAATAAGATGTTTTAAAACTTAATTCGGGAGAAAATTGCACAGTTGGACGCAATATTCAACTGTGCAATGAGCGGTCATAATGACCGGCTAATGATCGGATACGTCACTTAATGACTGGTTTTTCGTGGCCAGTTGGGGCCGGTTTTCTTGACAGACCAAGCCGAAAATATATATTAAAGATCATTTTGGTAAAAATTGTGAATTTTTGGTCTATAGTAAAATCGGGTAAGTTTAGTAACGCCCTTTGAAACGAAGCTAGAATCGTTTAAAAATTTTAATAACAAAATGATGATTAATTTTTAGATTACAATTCAATTAAGTTCAGTTAATTTCAGTTCAGTTATATTAAGTTCACAATATGTATTAATAAATTTATATTAAAATAAGTTCAATTCATTGAAGTTCAGTTAAATTAAGTACAATCGTTTAACTTTCTTAATTGAAGTCTTGCTCACTATCATAATTATAAATTTTGTAAATATTTAATTTATAATGATAAAATGGAAGAATGAGTCTACGGTACATGGCATGTACTGCTATGTACCGTAATCATATCTAAAATGCATTTAAGAAGTCAAGTTATTAACTTTATAAATGTTAAAAGTGAAAAATAAATCTCTTTCATCATCCTTACCAAATTAATGATATTTTCTTACCAAAGTTACATTCTTTTTTATTATTTTTTATTTTTAAATTAATTCTTACTTTAATTAATAAAATAGTATGTTTGTGGTAAATATTTTTTTCCTATTATTGAACAAACTAATTTTTTTATTAATATTATATGAATCAATAAAAATTTTTATTTGAATTAATTATTATGATTAACTTCTGAAATAATAATTAATTTAAAAATTAAATAATAATTAATTCGAAAAATAACGAGGTAAATTCGGTTTTTTTTATCAATGATCCTTATTATAAAATGGGGAATTCTAACAGCTCATATTATTATTGTGAAATTGTTTTTAAATAATATTATATAACTCAATGTAATTTTTATTTGAATTGATTATTATGTTTAACTTTTGTAATAAAATTAGTTGTTAGAATTCTCCAATTTATAATAATAATCATTGATAAAAAAATTGAATTCACCTCGTTATTTTTTAAATTAATTATTATTTAATTTCCAAATTAATTATTATTGTTCAAACTTTTTTAATAATACTATATAAATTAATTAAATTTTTAAATCAATTAATTATTATTTTTATCTTCTATGATAAAATAAAATTGTTAGAACTCCTCAAATTATAATTCTAATAAGGATGGTCGGTAAAAAAATCGAGTTCACCTCCTTTTTTTCAAATTAATTACTATTTTTTTCTTATTATTTATTATTGTACAAGCTGTTTTTAAATTCGATTTTTCCAATGATCCTTATTATAAATTGGGGATGAGTATAGTGTACTTATAATAATTTCAAATTATTGAAGAAGTTGAACATAATAATTAATTCAAATAAAAAATTTTATTAATTAATATAATATTATTAAAAAAAATTAGTTTGTTCAATTATAATTAAATTGGAAAAAAAATATTTACGAGAAACATACAATTTATTAATTAAAGTAAGAATTAATCTAAAAATCGGAAATAATAAAAAGAATATAATTTAGGTAAGAAAACATCACTAATTTATTAAGGATAATAAAGAGATTTTTTCTTTTACTTTTAACAATTATAAAGTTAATAAATTGACTTCTTAAATGCATTTTAGATAAGATTATAGTACATAACAATACATGCATTTTAGATAAGACTATAGTACATAACAATAAATGCCATGTATTGTAGACTTATCCAAAATAGAAATGATTTATTGGTGGCAATTAACTTCACATTAAGCAAATTCATTTCCTCCGCACAATCACAAGCACCTATAATTAATTAAGGCTGATAAATGTTGTCATATGAGTTTTTATAAATCGATTGTAACTATATAAAATTTATGTGTAACTCAATTAGTATACCTCTGTGATTGAGGTCTTAGCCTAGTGGTTAAGAAGAAAGTTTTGGACTCTAGATGTCCTAGGTTCGAGCCACATCCGGGGTGGGTTGGGAATTTTTCTTCCCATTTAATGTAAGCTCAAATGAGGCAAAATTTTGAAGAAAAAAATTAGTACACTTCTATTTTGGTCATGGTTTGAAATTCAATCTCATAAAAAGTTTATATTTATATAAAAAAAACCACATATAGTAAAATCTCTATAAATTCATATTTTTTAAATTAATAATCTCTCTATATAAATAATATATTTCTCCGGTCTCAGCTTAAGCCAGTTCAAAAAATGAGCAAGTTCAATAAGATAATGAAATAATATTTTTTTCAAAATTCTTTTATAAATATATGGTCCCAATACAATTTTGTAAAATATGATTTTATTATTAATTGCTTCTTTTTAAAGTTTAAATTTTCTTAAAGCACATCTCTAATCTTCCTTATTTCACCCGTCATTGTTAACTTTGTGACACCTCTTAGATGAGAGGACATTGTTTTGTTATTTTATATTTGTTTATATAGTATATTGTATCCTATCAGTATATTATTGTGAACAGTTTCAATGAATTACAATAAATCTAATTAATTTTTGCATACTAAATCTTATTAACATACTTTGAATTTATAAATAACATTCATTAAATTAAGTATAATATATAAATTGTAGAATTTATTGCATTTAAATTTATCTAATTAAAATTTAATTTTATTTGATATAAAAAATTATCTATAAAATAATAATTATTAATTTATCGATTAATTGATACCTCTCTAAATTAATAAAATTATTCGACCTTAACAATATTAATTTGTAGAGGTCTTATTGTATACATCCATAGATATATGGCGAAATATAAAAAGAGCCGGCCCTATGCATAGGTCGTGAGTGCTACGGTCTAGGGCACCATCATAATAAGCCAACAAAAATTTTTTTGTTTATATATATTTGTGTTTTTTTAGAAAGATGATTTTTTTAAAAGATTGAGTTTCAAACCCATAATCTCCCACCTCTGTTTTGAAAAGTGTGTATGTATATGTATGTGTGTGTGTGTGTATATATATATATATATCGTGTGTTTTTAAAAAGACTTTATGAATTTATTAGCTAGGTTAGGTAATTAATCAAATTTTTTCTAGCCTAAAACCATCTTAATTTATGAAATTGTATTAATTTATTATTTTTTATTACATATTTCTATTAATATATTAAAAATATAAAATTATTTACAAATTTTATAAATTGTACCTCATTATCCAGATTGTTATAATAATTTGTGTATTTTATTTCGAATATGAAATTGGTATAAACGGCAATTTTTGAGACATTTTTTATGAAGACTGTCAGAATAAAATAAAATAAGTGTTGAATGTAATGAAAATGCAAAATATTATCTTATTTTCAGATAAATATATCAATTTTACTTACAAATTTAATTAAATATATGAACCAAAACTTTTATTTCATTTAAAACCCTTGAAATGTCCGGACCGATTCTAGGTTTAGAACGAAATGCCTCGTATACAGTAATCAAATCTAATTAATTTAATAGTAAAAGTGTCGCTTAAAAACATATACACATTAACTATTTTCAACTAAAAATATAACAGAATAGTTAAATTTCTTCTTTATTAATTAGTATTTTATCATTAAAAAGTCAAACTTTTGGATGAATTAAATTCAAAACTTGTGGAATATGTTGTAAAAGTATTGGTAATGGAATACTGATACAAGTAAATTGTAACAACACAATAGAAATTATAAAAACAAAGGTCTAGAGAATTTGGAGAATGAAACTTGTATTATATGTTGATGATGAATAAAACTCTCACATACTTATAATAAGAAATGAGAGAGAAACCATTGAATGTAGTAAACCTACATATTAAATATGGTTGTCTAATGTGAGCTTCAAATTTTAATGACATTTTGTAAATGTTTAATAATAATACACATCAATTATATAAGAAATTATTTCACACTCCCCCTTTGATGAGTATTATTGCGAATGTGGCACAGTCTCATTAAAAATCTTACCAAAGAAAAATCAGTGGGATAAAAACTTTTGTTAAGGAAAAAATAGTACAATGTTTACTCCCCATGTTCACAAGTTGACTGAAGATCCTTTAGACGACGCATTCTGATGCTATAAACCAGTTTCTTAAAAGTTGAGGAGGTAAAGCCTTGGTAAATAAATCTATTAAGTTGTTACAAAAGCGGATTTGTTAAATGCATATTTCACCATTTTTTTTTCGAGATCATGAGTAAAGAAAATTTTTGGTGAAATATTTTTCATTCTGTCTCCTTTTATTTATCCTTCATTTACTTGAGAAATACAAGCAACATTATTTTCATATGTTGTTGTCAGTCTTTGGTTGTTACTTTGCCACATACTTCTTGAATATGTTAATTAATGATCTCAACCATACACATTCATGGCTAGTTTCATGAATTGCTATTAATTCTGCATGGTTTGAGGAAGTAGTCGTAATAGTCTGCTTTGTAGATCGCCAAAATATAGTTGTTCCTTCATATGTGAATAAGTAGCTTGTTTGAGATCGAGCTTTGTGTGGATCAAATAAATATCTGGCATTTGCATATCCAACTAATTCTAGCTTGGATTCATATGAGTAAAATGAACTCAAATTAGTAGTTCCACGAAGATATCGAATTATATGTTTAATTCCGTTCAAATGTCTTCGTGTAGGTGCAACAATGTATCTTGATAATAAATTCATAGAGTATATAATTTATGGCTTTGTATCATTAGCAAGATACATTAAGGCACCTATTACGCTAAGATATGGGACTTCGGGATCAAACACTTCTTCATTATTTTCTTTAGGATGAAAAATATCTTTTTTCACATCAAGTGATCATACAACCATTGGGTTGCTTAATGGATGTGCTTTATCCACATTGAAACTTTTATGATCTTTTGTATTTAATTTGATTGATACACCAAGATTTCCTTTTCTGGGTGCTCAATCTGTAAACCAAGATACAATTTTATCTTTCCAAGATCTTTCATCTCAAATTCTTTTTGTAAAGTATCAACTACTTTTGTAATCTCCTCTAGAGTTCTAATGATATTTAAATCATCAACAAACATTGAGATGATGATGAAATTAGATCCCGGTCTTTTCATAAAACCACAAGGATAAATTGGATAATTTTTGTGACCATATTTCAATAAATATTCACTCAGTCGATTAAACCACATGCGCCCCTATTATTTTAATTCATACAATGGTCTTTGCAACTTTATCGAGTAAAGTTCTCGTTTGCCATATTTTTCTAACAATTGTAATCCTTCGCCAATTTTCATTAAATATCATTATAAAGTGAACCATAAAGATAAGCTGTGACAACATCCATTAAGTGCATTGGTAAATTTCTTGCATTGCCAAACCAATAAGATATTTAAAAGTTATTGTATCCACCAGTGGAGAATATGTTTCTTCATAATCAATCTCAGGTCTTTGGGAAAAGTCTTGTGCAAACAATCTAACTTTATGTCTTACTATTTCATTTTTCTCATTTTTCTTTCTTACACATTTATAACCAACGGGTTTTACATTATGTGGTGTTCAAACTACAAGTTCGAATACATTACGTTTTTAAGAGAATTCAACTCTGCTTAAATTGCTTCTTTCCATTTTTGTCAATCACTTCTATATTGACATTCTTGAACAAACTGTAAATCATGATCCATATTCTCATTTTCAATATCTATTACTACATTATAGGCAAAAATATGGTCTACAATCATTTTATCTTTATTCTATCTTTTCTCATTATTAGTATAATTTATTTGAATTTCTTCATTTTCATCAGTTTCGAGTGTTTGTACTTCAGATGCTTGCACTTCTTCCAAAAGTGTATCAGTATCTATATCCTCAACGAGAGTATCTTCATTATCAATAAATTCCTTTTTTTAGGATCTTTATTCTTTGAACCGATATATCGTCCATGCTTCAAGCGTGTCACGATATTATTAATAGGTTGTTCTTCAGGAACTTCAATAAGAATTGACGCATTTACTACCGGTATATGTGATTTTGTTGCTCGTTTAGGATTAGCAAGTGCATCGAGTAGTCGATTTGCTAAATTTTGAAAATGAATTATTCTTTGAACTTCAAGTTCAGAATTATTTGATTTAAGATCCATTTGAGAAAGTGATGGAACACTCCATATTAATTTCTTTTCCAAAATTATAATTCTATTATCTCCCCCTAATTTTCGAAAAGTGCTTTCATCAAAATGACAATCTACAAAGCATGCAGTAAACATATTTCCAGTTCATGGCTCAAGATATTTAATTATTCAAGGAGATTCACAGCCAACATAAACTCCTAATCTCCTTTGAGGGTTCATTTTAGTCCTTTGTGGTGGAACAATTGATATATATACTGCACAACCAAAAATTCTAAGATGAGAAATATTAGGTTCATGACTAAAAGTTATTGTAATGGAGAATAATCATGGTAACTTACTGATCTTAATTTTATAAGATTTATTGCATGAAATATTGCATAACCCGATATTGTACTAGGGAAATTGGTTCGCATAATTAATGGTCATGCAATTAATTACAAATGTTTAATAATTGATTCTGTTAGACCATTTTTTGTATGAACATATGCTACAGGATGTTCAAATTTTATCTCAATCAATATACAATAATCACTTAATGTTTTAGATGTAAGTTCTCTAGCATTATCAATACCAATTGGCTTGATAGGATAATCAAGAAATTGTGCTCGTAAACTTATAATTTGGGCAAGTAATCTTGCAAAATCCATATTTCTTGATGATAATAAACATACATCAGACCATCTCCTTGAAGCATCAATTAAAACCGTAAAATATTAAAATGGTACACGTGATGGTTAAATCAGTCTATATATATATCACTTTGTATGTGTTCTAAATATGCTGGCGATTTAATTCCAACCTTAACTTTAGAAGGTTTTGTTATTAATTTTCTTTATGAACAAGCAGCATAGGAAAATTTATTATGTTGAATAAACTTCAAAGTTTTTCAATGGATGTCCATGTGCATTTTTAATAATTATTGTCATCATTATCGAATTAGGATAACTTAGTCGTTGATGCCAAATTTTATAAGTATCTGAATCTATAAGCTTTTGGTTTATACTCAAATTTACATCAATTATATTAATATATGTGTAGTACAAACAAGATGAAAGAGTATAAAATTTTTCAAGTATGCATTTCTTACTTGAAATTATTTTTGTAATATAATAACATTCTTTGTTGTTTCGTAGTTTCAATATGATATCCATTTTACGAATATCTTTAATAAACTTCGATGAGAACTTGGGGAAATAATGCATCATTTATAATATGTTTAGTTCTCCTTTGTAACATAATATTAGCTCTTCCGGAACTTTCAACCATTTTTGTTTTACCTGATATTGTGGTAACAATTGTTTCACCCATTTTTAGAGTGAAAAAATGTTTCGTCTCTCGAAGAATTGTATGGGTAGTAGCACTATCCACAATACATAAATTTACTTCATTTGCCTTGATGTTATATAATGCTGGGAAAGAATTCTTTTTCTTCATTAAAGAAATAAAAGATAAGTTATTATTTATTTATAAAATAAAAATTACATAAAATAATGATAAGCAATACATATTTCAAATGCATATGTAAATAAATTATTACTATTATTCATATTTTTCCTCTCCAATAGTGTTGAGTAACAGAAAATCTTGCAATTTAATATTTGTCATATTTATAGGGTCATAATTGTCCAATATTAAATTAGTTTTGGGTTTAGCATTTTGCTTAATTTCAGTTTGGTATGAGGCCACTAAATGTTTAGCGGCTCTACAAGTTCATGACAAGTGAACTGCCATATCACATTTATTCTCATTAATTTGATTGTTATACTTCCGGTGGCTATTATTATGTTTCCATTTCTGGTGAAAATTATTATTATCATATCCTTTACCATGACCACAACCTCTATCTCAACTATTTCTACGGCCTCGTCCATTATTATTGTCATTATTACTATGAACTATCACATTTGCATCCGGCAATGGATCTGTTCTCGTGGGTCGTAGTTCATGGGTTTCAAATACAAATTGATTTTTTTTGCTCTGCTAAAATGAGAGCAGCAATTAATTCACTATATTTCTTATAATCTTGTATTCTATATTGTTCCTGCAGGATAACATTATTTGGATGTAAAGTGAAAAATGTCTTTTCCAATAATTCATCATCAGATTTTGGCTCTTCACATATTTTCAAAATTGAAGTAATTCTAAATAGTTTAGAATTATATTCACTTATAAATTTTTATCTTGTAATAGTAAGTTATTCCATTCATATCGAGCTTGTGGCAGAGATATTTTCTTTATGTGATCATACATTTCTTTTAGTTGTTTCCACAGATTTGCAAGATCTTCAACAATCGGATATTCTACCTTAAGTCCTTCGTCAAGGTGAAGATAGAGAAAAACTAGAACCAATGTTTTATGTTGTGATGATGCATTATTATTTTCAATTATGCATCTTCCAAGGCCCAATAATTGTAAATGTATTTTTACATCTATCACCGAAGTTAAGTAGTTTCTCTTTGGGAATATTTGATGGGATTTCTTATAGAGCAACGTTGTGCTGATAACGTGTTGAAAAAGTATTGGAAATGGAATACTGATACAAGGAAATTGTAACAACAAAATGGAAATTATAAGAACAAAGATTTAGAAAATTTGGAGAATGAAACTTGCATTATATTTTGATGGTAGTATTTGATGAATAAAACTCTCACATTCTTATAATAAGAAAAGAGAGATAAACATTTAAATGTAGTAAACCTACATATTAAATATGATTGTCTAATGTGAGCTTTTAATATTAATGATATTTTGTAAATGTCTAATAATAAACATCAATTATATAACAAATTATTTAATAACATAGAGAACTCATTCTAATTTTCAAAATAGGTATAAGTTATGATATCTTTGTTTTCAATAAAGTAAATCTTACTTTACCTTTTCATTATTGGATCAACCACCACATCATTGATCTAATGGTGATAAGGGACAAAATAATAAGTACTTTACTTTTGAAAAAATTACCATAGAATTTACCTTCAAAATAAAGTTAAAAATTTATATTACGTGAACTGCGATGTATTTAGAAAGGCCAAATACATCTCTGGCCCCTTAACTTGGCACGTATTATGAGCAGGCGCCTCCAACTTTAACATGTCTACACTAGCCCCCTTAAATTAACAAAATCATTCATTTGAGCCCCCTCTTATTGACATGCCTCGTTATAAAGTGGGCAGTGAAATGTACGTGTTGTGACATGGACGCCATGCATGTCAGAATCGTCCACCTCAGCGACACATCGTTAAATGACAAAAAAATTCATTTGAGAATTTTAAACCCAGGAGATTAACTCTTAATCTCTTCAACACAAATTTGAAAATTTGCAACTTCCCCTCTTAATCTCTTCAACCGCCATTGTTAATCCTTCAATCTCCAGTATTAATTTTCGAATCTCTAATTAAGCCTTCAATCTCCATTGTTAAAAGCTCTAATCAAGCTTTCAATCGCCATTGCTAACTTTAGAAACCTTAATTTTTTGGAAATTGCAAGTCAAAAAGCAAAGTTGGAAACATTATGGATGGAGGAGAAGAACTTTGTTGTCTGAGATGAAGAACAACGAAGAACGAAAATCGTGATGAAGCATTACAGACCACAATGAAGAACGAAAACCGAATTAAAATGAGATGACAAATTAGGGATGACGGAGAAGCAATCATGATGAAGCATTACGCACCACAATGAAGAGCGAAACCCGAATTAAACGAGATGACAAATTAGGGATGAAGGAGAAGCAATTTGTTTTCTGAGATGAAGAATTTAGGAATGAAGGAGAGATGTGTTTAAGTAGGGAATTGGGGATTTTAGATGAAGAAGTAGGGATTTGAGAGGGGGGTTTATTATTATACCCATTATTTGTATTTGAATCAAAGTTTTTTTATTTCTTTTGTCACACGTGCCCTTTCATCACATACACTGTCATGTCAATAACAGGGGATTCAAATGAACAATTATGGCAAGTTAAGGGGGTTGGTGTAGACATGTTAAAGTTGGAAACCCCGCTCATAACACGTGTTAAGTTAAGGGGAGCTAGAATGTGTTAAGTCATTTAGAAATTTTTAACTTTCCAAAAAAATTTCCTTAAAATTGAGCGAAACGATAAGGTTGCCTTAGATTACATAATATTATATAATTTGGACGAAGCTTTATTCTATGTGATATTCATTAATAAAAATTGAAAAGTAAGTAACAAGCGTATATTGTGGGACACGAAAACACTGATTACTACTCATTGTTAATTATATTTAAAATACGGACCACTAATTAAATTTTCAATCATTATATATTAGAGAATGTTGTGTTGCCTTATCACTGGCATGTATAGCATCTTGATATAATCTCATGATTATGTGCCAAATTAAATAATTATAACAATATTTAAATGCATTATCAAAAAATATATATATATATATATATATGTACATGCAACTGATTGGGTTCAAAATTCAAGTTTAAGATAAGCATAATTTTTTGGACCCATTATATATATCATGTATTATATTGTATAGGGCAGTGATTACTTAGATTCATGCCAGTAGGAATTAATGATAGTTTTATTCTACATCAAACATGTCTTTGACACTAAATTATAAGATTAACTCTATATAATTATAATGCTTTTCTTAACATTGAAATTCATTAGCTAGGCAGGAATTATTTGACATAGTGGTGCACATAATTAATCATTATTATTATCTTAGTAAAACTTTATTAGTAGACGGATTGATATAATAGCTAAGAAAAAATTTCCTATAACATTCGACCTTTTTCTCCTTTGATTTTAAAACAATTAATTCTCCTAGATAATAAAGAAAATACAAAATTTTTAAAAAAATCACCTCCTACTGGTTTAATGGACTATGATAACACTTTTAACTTACTACAAAATAGGCATGTTTGTCCGTGAACCTGACCGTCTTTTTGTTAAATTTTTATCGGAATTTTACTAAACACCTCAACCTAAGTCCAACCCGGTACGTTAATCAAAACTTCATGCTTCGATCAAGTTTACGAGTTCATTCTCATGCCTGACCATGACTCATAATAATTTTTTAAAAGTATATTGGTAGTATAAATAAAAATAAAAAACATTGGTCTTTGCAAATATATCTAACTTTTATTACATTCTTTATTCTATTTCTTTAATGTATAGTATGATTTTATCATAATTAATTTTAAACGTAGAAAAGGAAAACAATAATATAATATATAAATATACATTATATAAAATAGTTATTTATCGGAACAGATTTGTGAATTTATATAAGAATAAATTGAAGTCCGTAAAACTTAGGATTCGAACTGGGCTTTTGTTAAAAAAAAGGAACTACGAGGACATACAGCAAAAAGTATCAATTTTTGCTTTTACATAAAAAAAAAATTCATATTTAAGCTTTTACAAAGAAAACTTTTGTTATTTTTTTTTGTGTGAAAAAAGTTTTTCATAATTTTTTTTGACATGCTTTTTCTTATGCTTGGTATCAGACTTCTTAAACTAATTTTCCTACCTTATTCATGGTATAAGGCCTCTTATACCGATGTAAGAGTGGTATGAGACCTTTATACAATTTATTTTCCATTAATTTTATAATTACTTTTAAAATACCCGCAAAAATGTGTAAGATGATTTATCTTATACTAGGTATAAGAAAAAGTATGTAAAAACAAAAATATAAATTTTTTAATACGAAAAACAATCACTAGTGCAGAAATGGCTTTTGGGGACGGTTTTTTTGGTTTTTCCGGACGGTTTTGAACCGTCCGCACAAGCTGCGACGCGATTGATAAGCATTAATGCGGACGGTTTTGAACCGTCCGGAATAAGGAGAATTCCGGACGGTTATTTTAAAGGAACCGTCCGTATTGCTATTTAAGAACATTTC
>CATIWQ010082597.1:0-21119 GCA_949673415.1 Euphorbia schlechtendalii | reverse complement strand
GATTTCACGTGGTATGTAGTTGTTTTTTATGCAAATGTAGATACTAGGTAAATCTTGGGAGTAAAATGATCTAAAGTGGAATTCTATGAAAAAAGAGTGAAAAAGGTGCAAAAAGATGCGTGGAACTTAAAGATTTGGCTTAAGAGCAAAGCTATCGAAGATCGATAAAGTTAGAAAAAGAATTCTGAAGGAAAACACAATTCACTATCGTGACTTATATACTTCAGAAGCAGAAATCTGCCAATTAAAGATTCACGGTCGCGACTTGTATATCGTGATCATGATTTGGACGGTTTTTCTGGCTTAATCTTCTTAACTACCAACCGCTAGATAAGGACGATCAACCACCATCAACCGCCATCAACTACCACGAGAAGACACCTATCCGAAGTCAACCAATCATGAAAAGTGCCTATCCATTATGGATTAAATTGAAGCTTCTCAACCAATGACAATGAAGTTATGCAATTATTCACCAATGGACACGACTCTTCGTATGGATAGACGCAACCCTTCGAACTCTATAAATAGGGCTCCAAACCTTACAATTTCATAGAGTGAGACAGGGAAAATATTAGAGTGCATGAGAGAAATATAGTGTGTGTATAGATAGAGAATTCACTACATTTATAAATGTTAGCGAGAAAATGTTTAAGTGATTCGAATCCTTGTTTCGATCACTAGATTTCTCTATATTCTCGAGCGACTATTGTATAAGTGTACTTACAAATCACTTATGAATAAAAGTTTTCATTCTTCAATATTCATTTGTTCGATATTCGCAAAGAATAGCATCCTAGCGAAGGTTTTGTACGGGCCGAGGCCGAATTCAAAGTAGACACAGGAATTGCGGGAATTGACGACTCCTATTAAAGAGTGGATACAGTTTGATCAACTTTAGCTTTCACTTGCATACCTTACAACTTTGCATTGCTTTCTACTTATACTTTCTATTTCGAAGTTTATGATATTTCTATGTAGCATAATGCATATTTCGTGTTAAGTCTTTAATATTAATCAAGTTATATGCGTTGGAAAAAATTTTAAGAGTAGTTTCAGGGTTAACAATATCGTGTATAATCACTAGATCTGTGATATAACGTTGTTTAGTGAGCCAACATTTTTGGAATGGTAACTTGCTAATTGTGGCTATGTGAGAGCAACCCGTACTAAGCATAGTATTGACGTTGTCCAGGTTTATATAATTATCTTAATTCCTTTGCGCTAGGTTTAGAAAAGTTATTTCATGTGTTTCTCTGCAGCAAATAATTGAACATCTGGGTATTTTGAACCGAGTTTGTTAGATTAGTTTAGTGAATCGTAACATCTTTGTTGAACTTGCATGTTTTCTCTGCTATCCTTATTTCGTAGGGAAAATCTATATATTTAGATTCTCTAATCTTTCATATCTATATTTACTCATTCTTCATTTTAACCCTCATATCCAAAATATCAATACATTTTATTCTCTTCATTCTTTTTCCCTAATTGATCTTTAGAGCTAGTCCTTCCCTGTGGTATCGATATCTTTTAATACTACATCGCAACTGTATACTTGCAGTTATCATCATTTTTCTATTTGATAAGAGGTACTGACAACACCTATACTTTACACGAATAAGTTTTTGGAACCATTAACATATAGCCAAACTCTTTGAGAAAAGTTATTAAACTCATCAGTAGAAAAGTCGCCAACAATTGCTTAGGTAAAGGAACCACGGTTTCATCAAAGAAACGAACATGTACTCAAAAAATACCATCTCATTCAAGAGATAGTAGTTAGAAAAGATATAAGCTTAGAATACATCCCTACAGATCAAAATGTAGTAGATGGGCTAATGAACCAATTGACTCAGGTTAAGCATGAATAGCATGTTAATGAGTATGGCATGAAGCACATGGAAAATTGGCTCTAGTGCAAGTTGGAGATTGTTAGATATGATGTATGCTCTAGAGGCAATTAGGGCGATATATCTTAATTAGTTATAATGTACAAACTATTTCATAATAATAATAACAATAAAGGCATCTTTGTTATTTATCAATGCTATTTAATTTATGTATCTCACCCGTATCATATATAAGTGTTATTATATATACACATTGATAAGACAAAGTCCATGACTACTTCATAGTGTGAAAGTGCGAGAACATAATGGGAGCTATGTGGTATGAGAACTGCACACACGTGTTACTATGAATAGTGTAAGCTTACTCCTAAGATAAATTCTAAGCAGCCAATCACACGAGCTGAACGTGGAACCTTGAGTTAACACATGAATGTATTCAGGTAATACATTAGAGATTAGTATAAGATAGACACTCAGAAATAACTATATCTATGTGTTAGTGTCATGTCTTATTGCAATAGCAATACAAGTATCCTCATACTTAAGATACCGGTTACCTTGTGTAGGAGTTATTATACTTTGGGTCATACTTATTCATACCCTGGCGATCAGGATGATAAGGTTGATTACATGTATAGTGATGATCACTCGTTAGTAAGCCGAGTAGTCAAGATGGGATCTATCGCTCCTAATATAGTGATATAATGGGAGATGTACCTTAAGGCCTCTTATTGAAGATATACACTCATAAACCTCTGATCAAAGTATAAGATTGATATAACGAGTTTCTAGTCAATCTTGATACATTATGGCTAATGGTGTTCTTCGTGAAAAAGTCTATTTTCAGGATAGCTACGACTATTACATGAGTTGACACTTATTTCGAGCTCAATAAATTGGATGGTATATAACATGAAGGAAGGAGTGTATTTTATTGGTTACTAATGTAGAATAGGATAAAGTCATAGGCATGTGACGTTCCGAGTATCAAGGGATCATACGCCTATGTTAAAAACCCCATTTGATCATCTAGAGTTATCAGGTTCCATATTAGTCTGGAACACTGAGCCTAAAGGTTCTCGGATGGGAAGCCAAGTTTAGGTTAACCTCTAGCAGCTCTATACTTTGGGGTCCTATGATGTTACACACTTTGGGTCTTTACCGGACTATGTAAAGAACTTATAGTCTAGGTCTAGACCAAGAATATTAAGGATGTCAAAATAATAATTTATTAAAGGAGAATTTTGGGAAAAACTGCACGGAGTGGAGAAAGGGATTTTTCCAGTTGTGAGTGGACCCCACAAATATGGGTTTTTCGCGGGTGGGGCCTGCGCGGCTGCCCTGTAAGAAAAATTTGCTCGTGGGCCATTAGCGTATGCTAGCGGGCAGCAGGACTGCAAGCGCTGCCTTGGTAACGCTTGCACTGGCATGCTACACAAGCCCGCTAGCAGCTCACAAGCTAGGCTTGTGAGAGAGCCTACAAGCCCAGCTTATAGGGTAAGGCATGTCCATTAGGGCTTTCCTTGCAGCAGTCACATAGCCTGCATATGCGGGCTATGCGCACGGGTTGACCCGCGCGGAGCTAGAGCTCCGTGTGGTCACCCGCAGGTGGGATGGGAAAAATCCCATCCCACATTGCTTTTTGAGGGGATTTTTCAACTCCCCTCATATTATATATAATAGTCTCCTTTTTCCTTTTTCACTCAAATCATCCTTCCTTTTGAGTTATGCCATCTTTTCTTCACAAGATTTTTGCAAGATCCTCCACGAGTTTCTCCAATGTCGCAAGAATTCTTTTGAAGGCTTATTCAATTTTAAAGTGAGCCTTCTCAGTTATAAATTCAGGTTGGTTAATGAGTGGTCTAGCAGCTGCTATCTACCAACAAGTTCTTCCTCAATGGAGGTTTTGATCGGTGAAGATCCGTGTGCATTTTAAAGGGTCTAGTGAAGATACCAATGAGGATGTGCCTTTATCTACTCAACCGGAGCAACTCCCAACAACTGCTTCCACATCTTCATCTCCTAAAGCAAAAGCTATTTCTTTGTGAGTTAGAGCTAACCTAGTAAAAGAAAGGGAAAGAGTCATGCTTGCCCAGCCATAAGCTAGGAAAAGAAAGCCCTTAAAATTAAAGACTCACGCTCAGAGGGAAGCTGAGGCGGGTAACAGGCTGAGGAAGAAGATGATGCTAAGGATAAGGAAGAAACCTTGCTCCAGAGAAAGTGTAAGCTTGTGGTGACTGAAGAAGATATGGACAAGGGACCTCAAAGTAAAGAGGACTTTGAAACCACTAATTTAATAGCCTCAGCCCATGTGGAGGAAGTACTTACCAAAGCACGGAGCATTTAGTGGAAGCACTCTGCCACCACTCACCTTGTAAAGCTAAATATTCAAGTGGTGAGCAGTGATGAAGAGGATGTTGGTGAAGATGTGGATATTTTAGACTAGGAAGAATTAGCTCTTCCTGAGGCCAACATTCTTAACCAAATTCCCACTCAGCCTGAGTCTACTTCCACTTAAGTTGGGTTACCTAAGGCTGACCCATTCTTAGGTCAAATAGCCAACCCAAAAGTACCTTTAAGGGCAAGTTTGTCTGTGCTTTCCCAAGCTGCTTTTCTGAAAATCTCCATTTTCAATCTTTTTTTATAAGTAGCAGAGTTGATTTTGAAAAAAACAAGTCAGTCAGTTCCAAATTAAATAGTACGGAGGACTAAAATATGTTGTTCAAATCCAAAATATGTAGTTATTTAGAAAGTTTGTGACAACAACTTATTGGGATAGCACCTTGCAAAGCAATACCAAACAGATCCTAAATCCTTCCCCAATTTCTTTTGTAAGTTCTAACCTTTCTTCTCTTATAAATCCTACCATTCTAATTCCTGTATGCTCCCAAGTACAAACTTCTCCTATAAATTCTCCTCCTCAACCTCAACAAATTGTAAATTCCCCTGAATATACCCCTTCTTCTCCTTCCAATACTCAAAATACCACTTCCTCTCCTCCAATAAACACTGAAACCGCAATATTCCTTCTCCTGTAAAGACTAAACCTAATCCCACTTCTTCAAATTTACAAAATTCTGAACCAAACCTTTCTTCAAAATGATAAGTGTATAATTACACTTATTATCATGACATTTTCAATCATAAAACGATATGGTTTTGTTTTATTTTATACTTCATATAAAAGATTTCACGTGGTATGTAGTTATTTTTTATGCAAATGCAAAAACTAGGTAAATCTTGGGAGTAAAATGATCAAAGATGGAATTCTATGTAAAAAGAGTGAAAAAGGTGCAAAAAGATGCGTGGAACACAAGGATTTGGCTTAGGATCAAAGCTGTCGAAGATCGGTAAAGTTGCAAGAAGAATTTTGAAGAAAAACGCAATTCACGGTCATGACACCCATTCGCGGTCGCGACTTGTTATTCTTCAAAATAGAAAGTTGTCAACCATCAGTCACGATCACAACATGTTATTCACGATCATGACTTGTGACGGTTATTGGTTATCTCTTTTTGCCTACCAACCGCCAGATAACAATGATCAACCGCCATCAACTACCAACTGAAAAGACACCTTTTAGAAGTCAACCATTCATCAAAAGGAGCCTTTTTATTGTGGATGAGAATGAATCTTTACATCCAATCATATTGAAGTGATGCAACTCTTCGCCAAGGAACATGACTCTTCGTTTGGATAGATGCAAACCTTCACACTCTATAAATAGGGTTCAAGACCAGCCAATTTCGTGGGGTTGGCATGGTGAATGAAGAGTAGTAGGCATTGAATGATATTATCTGTGTATAGATAGAGAGTGAAAATATCTAAAGTTCGCTACGTTCAAAGTCTGAGCTAGAAAATTGTATAAGTGATTCGATTCTTATTTCGATCACTATATTTCTACACAAATTCGAGCGTTTGTTGTATGAGTGTAATTGCAAAGAACTTATCAATAAAAGTTTTCATTCTTCAACATTCTTTTGTTTGATATTTACAAAGAATAGCATCGTAGCAGAGGTTCTATACGAGTTGAGACCGAATTCAAAGTAGATGCAAGAATTGCAGGAATTGACGACTCCCATTAAAGAATGGATACAGTTTGATCAACTTTAGCTTTCACTTACATACCTTACAACTTTACTTTATTTTCTACTTATACTTTCAAAGAAGTTGAAGTCACCAAATACATCAGTCACAGCATGGCAAAGCTGTTGGAGAATATGTCAAAGCTGATGGTGAACTACGATAAGAAGATGGATAAAATTTTGAAGGTAGCTGAGGAGACTGGGAAGAAGGTTGAGAAACCTATGCTTAACCTAGATGCTTTGGATGAGAATATGGAGTCTGCCTACATGCTTATCAATGACAACACGGATGATCAAGTCAAGAAATCGTAGAAAGCTCTAATTGAATCCATGGGCAAGCTATTCCTAGAGCCAACTAAGTCTCTTGACCCATATATTGGCCTTTCCGTCCACAAGAAGCTTAATCTCATAAAGGATAAATTTAATGATATGCGATGCACCATAGATCAAATGATCACTGCGGGGATTTATGACTCAAAGGACATTGAGTTCACGGTAAAGCCAATGCACTCAATCTGCCCAAGAATCATTGATATGGAGGCATAACTTAAGATTGCTATCTCTGTTTCAGACTTTCGTGGTTTGCTGTAGTGCTTTCAATAGTTTGCCTACCAAGGATTTGATCAAATTGCCCATCTCACGTGGTGCCACAATCTACTTCTTGAAGAGCTAAATGATCAACACATCCTAACTCTTAAGGGGATAGAATACTTGAATAAAAAATCTCTCCAGTAATAATAAGTAAGTAAGATGACTTTCTAGCTGCAATCAACTCATTTGATCTATGCCTAGATCAAGTTATGAAGGCCTAATAAAAAGGGGAGAAAGTAGTGGAAGATGCAACGAGGACGGCTTCTCAATATAGACACTCTCTCTCAAGCTGGCCTCAGCATTCGCCTCAAGATCCTTAGTTTCAACATCATCAGCAAAACCAATCGCATCATCAACAACATGAGTACCATTCTTCATCTAGTTATCCTAGAGGTAGATCATCTTCTTCACAGTATCGTAGATAGATGTAGACTAGATAGTCAAACTTGTAATAGGGCTTAGCTTGTAAATTTAGCTCAGAACACATTTTGTGTACTGACTAATATTTAGTAATGAAAGAGTTACAAGTTTCTTATCCAAGTTAAGAGCTTCTTAACTTCTTATATGCTGTTGAATGTATGTTATTTCTGCTTATAAACTATTGCAGGAATGTATGTTAAGACCAACCTCAAAGAAAAGCTTAAGTAAGACAAAGTCCCAAATCGAAGAAAATTCCTCTAAGTTTGGGGGAGTTGAGCTAACTGAAGGGAATCCACTCAATATGGGGGAGTCCACACTAACTAAGGAGCTCACTCATCATGGGGGAATCTTACATCATCTATCAGGTATTCTTATATCTTTAAACTATTTATTTAATCAATCTCTTCAACTACCTAGTTTGTTATCTATTCCAAAATAAGGGAGATTGTTAAATTAAGTTGATTAAATTGTATTTACATATGTTAATTGTTTAATTGATAATTAATTAAATTCAAATGTATATTATATATTAAAATAATTAATTGACTAAGTTTAGTTAATTAGATTGATTTGTAGTATGACAATTTATTTAATTAAATTGTAATTTTATTTTGTCTATGGATTATGTTAAACCCAAGTTAATAATACCTCACAGTACTTAAAACGTTTTGGAAATAACAGACAGTCTAGGATAGTGAAATTAATTGAGTACTAAGTAGACTCTTAATTAATCAGGTTTACTTGAGTTTGTTCAAGGGAAAACAACTTAGTTTACTAAGAGTTTAATTAATTTATGGCTTAGAGTAAGAAAAGCTGAGTTCAACCTAGTATTATATAGTTTACAAGATATAGGCTCAACAAAGTTGAGTAACCTTTCATTTATAAAAGTTGAGTTATTTCGACATTTAGTGAAATATATGACACATATGTGTCTAACAGTTTCTATGAGGAACATAATATTCCTTTATTGCTTTTTCAGGAGAAAAGACATTGAAATTAAAGAGGATATTCAAGTGGTCCTCACAACGAAATGTGTCTGTATGGAATGTTGGGGAATCCTCACTAAAGTCCAAGATAAAAGGAATCCTCTAACATGCGCCATTTTCTCAGTGTCCCCACGCCTCTCTGCAATGTCAGCAAATCAACCATTCACAAAACTCCACATTGCATCTTGTGTGCCTCTCTATCAAAACACATTGCTTGAAGACAAATGAGTTTTTGAAGGATCAAGATTATCGGAAAAATCTCGTGCCTCAACGTTCGAAATCTCTATCTCTAAACATCCTATAATTTGGTTCAAAGAGGAAAATTCAAATGATTTGAAGAGAAGAGAAATTGAAGACAAAGTCAGAACGAGAAGTTTGTAACGGTTACTTCCAAGATCTTCAACTATAAATAGAAGATTGAAGTAGATGTTCAAACTTGGTGAGTAACATCAAATTTCTTAAAGAGCTGAAACTCTGTTCAATCATTCCCAGCTTTTAGAAATTCCAAATCAAGCAATCGAGCAAATGCTAATTGTCCAATCTATTTGTAATAGAGAGATATCACTTTAGAATTAACATTATGATGGATTCAACGCATTTTATAAGTTAAAATCCTCTGCTCGCAATTTCTTTTAGAAATTTGAGTAACAGTTTAGGGAGGGTACTTTAACTGTGTTTGAGAGGTAGTTAGAATGCAAGTTACTTTTTTAATCATGTTTGCCCGTTGTAAAGGCTTCTCTACCTAAGGAATAAAGGAAAACACTAGTGGATTAAAGCTCAGAAAGGAATCCAGGGATTGGAAGTAGGCTAGGGGCCGAACCAGGATAAAATCTCAGGTGTTATAATTCTAACCTTATTCGCTTGTCTTTATCGCATCTATCTCATTCATCATTCTCTCTGTTTTACAAGTGTTGCTTGAAAACCAATCCAAGTTGAGTAAAGTACTCAGCATCGATTGAAGATAAACTATGTCAGCGAAGCTGAGCAGTTAATAGTTTTTAGACCTAGCTCAGCTTATTTTCACTCAGGATGCATCTAAAAATTAACTTGGAAAAAAAATTTTATAAATCAGAAAAGAACCAAGTAAAGAATTCACCCATATGCTATTTATATTAAGCCGTTTAGGATCAACAGATTAATTTGTAAATTATGAAAGTTGACAATCAAATTTGTTTAAGGAATTAAACTATGATGTTTAATTATTAAACATAAAATTTATTGGAGTAATAGTTTATTAAACTATGAGGTTTAATAATTAATTTGTTTAATTAATTAGAATAAAAGTTAGAGTCTTAACTTGTAGTATTAATATTTAATTAATTTAAATATTTTAGATGTGAAATTAGCCCAAATAGACCGTGCTATCAGTTATAGTTGGGATGCTAAATTTTGTAATAGTGACATCCTAATTCGAGTGGGAGCAAAATTGTATATTTTGCGAAATGGTCATTGACCATTGGGTGTGACGGGGTTTAAGTCACAATTGTCAAAATTAAACGATTTCACCAAGTATCTCGGCTAAATAGAATATATGTAATTATAATTTTCATGATCAATGCATCATATTGTTATATACAAGTATGATGGTTATTTTGTTAAAAAATTCATATTTGAGAATTTCATGGGTTCAAATGTGATTTGGTTTAAATATTCGATATTTGCTAATACCCTTAAAAATTCTAAATTGTGATTTTGGATATTGAACCTCATTTTATATATAGATAGTGGATACATAATATCTAAAATAATTACATGGACCCGATTCATTATACAAGCTGATAATACTTAATTATGTGTTTCCCCGGATTCACACCTTTGCCATACATTGTAGTACAATGTGCAACATGAGTAGTAGGGAACATTGTGTTCTTAGTGGCTGCGAAGGGTTAGGATACTTAGTATGACTAACATGTGGAATGGTGGTTTGACTCAACAGGTTATCGTTCTAAATTAGTTAGGCCCAAGAATACAGATGGGTAAAGTACCAACACGTCCATCAACCAAGAGTCCTTTTGAGAAAAGGATTGGATAGTCTATCCTACCATACATTCAATAATGGGTTCTATGTTCGAGCTCAGTCCCACTCATTATTGAAGGGTTGTGGATTTTGGAGAAAGCCTATAAAATTATCAACATAAATTAATCAGGATTAATTAATTTGTTCAATGGCTTGAGAGACCTTTATTTTCAACCTTATACTAATCAAATTGTGCAGAATAACAAACTAATTTTAGCAACACTAGCAAACAATCATTCAAACTATTATATATCCTTGAAATGGACTGGCTATCTAGGCAATACTTCTTTGATTGAGCTCAAGATTTGTTTTGAGACATGAATCAAAGGAATTTGGTAAATAGGCCAAATGCTCACTTAAAGAGATATTATATCGGCCCAAGTTAGGTGGTATGTAAATTAAAAATTGGAAAGGAGGGATGTGAAACACCTTGTGTTGACTATATTAGTTCTTGTATTGTGCAAACAATTAGAGGAGATACACGCCTATGCCATGGTAAAGTCTCTTAACGATACATTTCATGAGCAATTTTATCAAGAGAGATTCTTGATCACTAAGGCATTTTAATCATATAAGATAATACTATAATCTTTATAAATATTGATGTTTAGAATAAGGAGAAACTCACTAATAGTTTTATTCATACTAGTGTATTAGTATGAGACTTAATGGTTAGAACTATCTTGGCCTTTCTGCTGGAATCCTATAATCGATTCGTTATGGTCCACATGCCATATATGAGTATGACCATGGTAAGCTACAGCAATTTCTTTAGCTAGCCAAGGGTTTAGTCAATAGGACTCAGCCAGAGTTGATTTTTGATGAACGTGTCAACATAAGGGCAAAGATGAGACATTAATAGTCAAGGGTCTCATGACTAAATGAAAGTTAAGTCTATCAATGTCAAATACAAGTATGTTGGAAACAATATAAGAACATGTCCTTATATATTCAGGAGATTTCATTAAGAGCATTAAATGTTCTTCATAAAGGTATTTATAATATAAATGTAATTGTCTCTCTTCAACATCTAGCGTAATAGTTACTTGATGTGGTTCTAACATCGATAATGCACAGAAACTTAATATGAGAGATGGTTGGGATCCCAAGAGATGAATTTCTAAATCATAAATGGTGTTCTTGTAACGACCATTAAGATTAAAGAATGTCACTTTAGGATAGCTGATAAGTTATTTTAATTAGGATGAAATTTTTATTTTCACTTAGAGTGATACCTTATTTCTATTTCAATCCAGGATGCTTTTAAATATCGAGTTTTTCATTGATAATGAATATAACCAAAATATTTGAGAATTTTTATTCCTAAACTTAATAGTTAGTTCATCCTTAATCTATCAAAAAGAATTTGATCTATAACATAAATACAAAAAAGGATAAGCATGAGATGCTTGATCTAGTCTATCCAAAAGTTATTTAACTCAAATTAACAAGAAACATATGACTAAGATATCTAGAGATAATGCTTAGGATCACTTGATTGATAATCATTTTATCATGTGAGTTCTTTGTATACTTAGTGAAATAAGGTAGAAGTTATTCAACAAACTTGTACCCTAGTAAGCTTGAGATGTAGTGGGAGCATGTGTAGGGCCTTAGGCGTATATGCTTGTTCACAAAGTTGTGGAATGAGAAGCTAGCATGATGGGCCCAAAACATAATGGAAGTGTATATAATTCCAAAAGCATGATAGCTAGAAATAGGCAGATTTCTTGGTTACTCTTAGAGATGAATTTCATTTAGTATGACTAATGAGATTATATCCACTGACCTTGAGTCAAGGACTTTGAGAATAAATTAGAGAAATTTATAGGTTATAATATTAAGGCTTTTGGTTTAACCAAGAAACCAAGTATATTAAAACATAGTCTAAATAATTTTGAGAGAGTGTGAGATAAACTCACAACTCAGTCCTCCTAGAGCACACCATTGTGATGGAGTATTCTAAGGGAGGAAGAATGTTATGTTAGACATGGTATACTCAAAATAATTCGTTTTGATCTCCTGAAGCTTGAACTAAGAAAATAATTCTTAACTACTGGTTAAATGCATCACACTCTAACTAAGGTTATTGAAAGAGCACTATATTAAGTATGGATAGGCTAAAGCCTAATGAGTCTTTCACTTGATTTTGAAAAGTGAAATCTAAATCACATTTTTAACATAAGATTACTAATCTATGTCATAATATTGATGTTAGATTGGCACAAAATCAATTTAAGCCTATTTGTGAACTACTTATTGGAAACCCAAAGGGTATTGCACCTATAACCTTGCCTAAACATGATGTTTAAGGCTTGCAAGGGTGTTTTCTAAGAGATGTCAATCTTTAAGAAAAGTAGTGGGGGCACGATTGAACTAGCAAGTTCAAAGCACACAAATTCCTGAGAGGATAAGTCAGATTTACATTTAAACTTCATGCATTTAAAACATAAGTTGTAAGTTACAATTGACCTAAAAAGGCATGAGGATTCACTTACAAACTTGAGGGACACACTTTCTCGAGATTAGCGATGACTCTTATCATATAGCATGAGTAAGAGGCTTTGAACCCATTAGAAGGTTATTGAAAATCCTTAATTGGCTTAATGGTGTAAAAGCCAATAAAGCTGAAATGAAATCTATGGACCATAATTTAGTTGAAAACTAGATTATCTCACCTTTGGGTGTTAAGGTGATAGAATGCATTTGGAATTTTCAAGTAGCAATTCAATGATGCTTTTATGGACAATGTGTGTGCGTGATGTTAATAAAAAATGTGGTCATGTTTCCAAACATTGTATTGAGATAATATAGATATGATTGGGTTAATTGGAAGTAGTTCACTTAAGTTTAAGTGAATACTTTGATGAAAACTTTAGGCAAAACTGTGACATTCTATCGGGATGCAGATCTACGTTGTTAGATCAAATCCAAGAGAATGATCTTTTGGATGGAAATCTATAAAATTAGATTCGATCCAATCGATTTAACCTAAAGACTAGATGGATTCTAGTTTTGTTAAGATTGCTAAAAGTTATAATATAAGCTAAGAGCTCTAAACACTATATTTGTTAATTCTGCAACAAAAACCGAGCACATAGTAGCATGTCATGCTACAATGGGAGGTGTTTGGACTAAGAAGTTCATAATTAAGTTAGGATGGATGGATCTTAGATATACTTGATGTTTTTCATCGACAAAACGAGGGCTAATGTCATTGATCATGTAACCAAAAGTCCATTGTGGATGGAGTTTAAGGTTAGGTTGGACCTATAAAAATTAGGGCAATGCCTACTATGAACTCGTTCAAGTGGGAGATTGTTGGAATTGTTGATGTGCCCTAGTTCTAAAGGCATTGGTTCATGCAGTGTCACATTTTGAAGGTAATAATCTACTACATTTATATCTTGTGCTATAATTTGAATAGAGTATCCATTGATCGATAATCATAAATATTCCAAGTCTATTTTATTTATGGGAATGAATAAAATGAAAGACTTGTATGTTGGATGATCTATAGCAATGCAGTTGCTATGTCACTTGGCAAAGTAAATCATGAACATGGGCACATGTTGGAAACATGGGGCTGAACTAATCTACATAGCAAAGTCACATGGTTGTATGTCATAGACAATTTGCTGAGTAGGTCTCAATTATCCTTGGACTTGATTTCAACTTATTACTAATGTGGATATGAGTATGATGTAGTATATCACTAATAGGTCCTTAAATATTGGATTACAAGTATGGGTATGCTCGCTACATTTCATGACCACATTAGTAGTGGTGTTGAAGTGATAGGATTGTCATTCGATTTGATAAATCGAAATGAATCACCGGCCACATGATGAATAAAAGTGATAAGAATGTCCAATAAGTCGTTGACTTATTTTATCATTTTATTCTAGATCAAGAAATACGATGAACTACATAAGGGGTGACAAACACCATGCCTCTTGTTCATCATATTGATGTCAGTTGGTAAAGGATATTGTGATATAACTACTGAGTTCAGTATTTTTAATAGACGCTATACTCTGTCCCAATTGGGGGCTGTAATGGTTTGCTAGAATCCGCTTACAATCTATGGGTGAATCCCATTGCCAACATATGGACAGACCCAAAGGATCGTACTTTTAGAACGACTGATCTGGGATTAATTAATTGACATGTAAAGTCAATGTGATTGAATAATCTATACGACTCCAAGATTTTACTTAGTTAATGGTATAATATAATGTATTTCATATTATTCATTAAGTTAAATTAAGTTGATTAAATTGTATTTACATATAGTATTTGTTTAATTGACAATTATATAAATTTATATGTTAGAATAATTTAATTGAATAAATTTAATTATAAAGTATTGTATAATAAAATAATTAATTAAATAAGTTTCGTTAATTAGATTGATTTGTAGTATGACAATTTATTTAATTAAATTGTAATTTTATTTTGTCTATAGATTAATTTATAAACTATGAAAGTTACAATTAAATTTGTTTAAGGAATTAAACTATGAGGTTTAGTTATTAAATATAAAATTTATTGAGCCATGTTCCTAATAAAATAAGCCCAACCCTAATTAATTAATTGGAGTATAAATAGAAAAAAATAAATATAATGAACCAAATTTTCTAATACGCAAAACGTGGATAGCAACCAAATTAAAAAGTTGGGAGGCCACCTTTCATGAAGAGACCGCGTTTAGCTTTTGGGACTTTATGGGTTCTCAGAGTTTTTCATCATCATTCTTCATCCATTCAGCTAGCATCGGTCCCGGTTTGATAGGAGTTCGTGCACGTGAGATTGGAGGGTTTCCACTTAAGAGCTTTAATGACATTCATCTCTTAAAGAGACTACCATGTAAGTTTATATTTGATGTAAATAATTGTTTTTAAACCCTATCAATGGTTCTTGAGAAGATCCTATTTGAATTCGAGAAAATTTTAACCGGTAATTCCACCTTTGCGATTATGTTTTCAATGACAATTCTCATCATAAATATCTTTCACCACTACTATAGCATCTTTAATTTAAAATTTCTTTTAAATTGTCAACTCATGTATGTATGTATGTATGTATGTATGTATGTATGTATGTATGTATGTATGTATGTATGTATGTGTGTGTATGTGTGTGTGTGTGTGTGTGTGTGTGTGTGTATATATGTATTTATGTATGTATGTATGTATGTATGTATGTATGTATTTCATCTCTCTGCTACCATTCTCGTTATTGCTCTGATTTCATCTATAAGATATTTGTTAATTTGTAATTTGTAGATTAATATCATTTTGAACAAAAAAACTTTTCCAATCTGTAATTTGTAACTGTGGGTCACGTCAGCCATTTCGGATGCAAATGAATTAAAATTTAAAACAAGTAGGCTACAATCAGATGGATAGTGATTTAAATTATTTTCAATAGTGAGATTTTGATTTAATGAGACCTAAAGTTTCGCAAATAAGAGATTTTCTACTAACGTCATCAACATTGATGATATGGCAAAGAACAAATTAGGAAAGTCAAATATTTTCACTGTTCACTCATCTTCCTGATCCTCCATCGTCACACAAAACTAACTGTCGAAAAAACAATAAATACCTCAACTCGGCTACGACGGCTTCTTTACACTTTAAATTATGCTTTGGCTGACTCAAATTAACTCAATAGTTGCTACTAAATAATAAGAAAAACGCATTCAACCTCTGATTTTTTTTCTTAAGTTACATATATAAAGAAAATATAAGGGAAACAGATTCATCATTCAAATACCATCTCTCACCTTATCCAACCTCAAATCGATTATATTTACTCAATATATATAGATTCATAGTAAAGGGAGTTTTGAATTAAAATCCAGCACATCAGATTCGAAAACATGACAAAAGCATATCACAATTTGGAGAAAATTAAAATTTACTAAAATATATATGAAAGGATCAATTACTAAGAAGAAGAGAGATGATTTGTGAGCGGACAACGTGTCGGACCCACGTGGTGGCCGTAAGGTGCCTGTCCCATGAGACGGGGCGTGGGAGTTTTCAAGGCACGAGAAAAAGAAAGTTTTGGAAGACACGAGGCCTAAAGCCTCTAGCCTATGTTACAACCTAGAAAGTTTTAGACTTGGATAGGCTCTTCCGGAAAATTCGGTACAACCTATATCCATTAAGCCTAAACCGCATCATAGTACAGAGATTTGGGTCCGGATGAGTTACCTACTTCGTCATTATTGTTGTCATAATTACAAGCACATCACCACCTTTAAGATTTTTTGATAATCTAACCTGAGGGGTAAATAATAATACATAAGTGCCAGACACAAATGGTTTTAATTACATTTTTATTTACAATTGTGATACTCGAAGGAAAATAAAACTTGACATACATTCAACTTAAATCTAACTGCATTCACAAAGGTTAGCACGAGGATATAACACAACAACATGGTACAATTAGTATACAAAACAAGACTCAGTTAGTTTACATAAGTTAGATTAGAGTGATGGTGGGTTTAAAAAGGGAAATTCGAGTTTCTCATGCGCTTTTATTGGGAAAACACCGATTTCAGAATTGATTTATTAACGAATTTTATTATTAATGATGATACATGTCATAAGTTAGGTTGGTTTTGGGGAAAAAGTGTTTCCCGTTGTTGGGGTAGCCTAAAATAGAGTGAAAATACAAAAAGCTAGGTAAAAAGGACAAAAAGGGGATTGTTCAGGGGATAGGGTCGGTACCCCCTAGCCCACCGGGACTGTCCCAGCCCAATGGTACTGGTCTAGGAACAACCCCTTTTAAAAGAAAGGGCAGTTCTTGGATAGTGGTCCAGTACCAGCCCAGCCGAGAGGCTGATATCGACGTAATATCAATATCACCCTCCCAGTCAGGCTAGTATCAGTCCAACGAGGATGGGTATCGGATGAGATGAAATCGATCCTAAACTATCGAAAAACTTGCAAATAAAGACCCAATCACCCCAAGAGTCTCCAAAAGCTCAGAATCTTACCCCTCCAACATGAATCCACAAGTTTGGGAGCCAGAACGCCAAAACAAAGAACCTCTAAGCCTTTTTTTTTTGTTGATTTTGATTAATTTTTGGAAAAAAATAAGGAAGATTGTGGATTTGTGGAGAAAAAAGGAAACCCAAGAGTTAGATTTCAGTCTCTAATTCTTTAGAACTTAGAGAATTTTTGGAGAAAATGTTAAGGAAAATGAGTAAGTGGTGAATTTTCCCAACTTTTTCTATAAAACCCTAAAAATCTCTTTCTCTCTCTAACTCTCCCACCCCAAAACAGGCTAATGAAACTTGAATATTCCTAAACCTAATTTTTAGGCTTATATAGGGTAAAAGACAAGGAAAAAAAGAATTAAAAGGGGAAAAATAGGGGTAAAAAAGGGCTGAAAATAGCAAAAACTAGCCTTGCACTGTGCAAAGCCTGTATTGACCCGATCTAGCAACCGCTAGGCTAGTATCGGTCCGGTCCCAAGATCAAACCAGGCACGGTAGTGGGAGCGATCGATTTTGGACTTTTTTGGATGTTTTGGGTATTTTTGATCATTTTGAATGCTTTTAGTTTCTAAAGGCCCGAAGATCTCTACATAACATCTTGTAACCTCAATGTGGATCACTAGAAATGAGGAGTAAGTAAAAATATTTCTCTTCATTGATTCACAAGTGGGACCGAAAATCTTGTGTTCATAAAAGAGCAAGGGATAGAAATCATACCTATGTTGGCATGAAGCATCGAAGTTGTCCTGTAGGAGAGAAAGTGCAACTTTCAAAACTTTGACGTGGTTGACTTCCAGGGTTAAAGCACATAATTGTAACCTACTAAGATATTTCTTTATCTCCGTTGACCATAAGTAGGAACTTTGACGAGGTTGAATTTTAGGGTTAAAGTGCCTAGTTGTAACCTTTGTTGGCATGAGGCGCCGAAGTTAACCTGTAGGCGAGTAATTTCACCTTTTGGAATTTTGACAGGGTTGAAGCCCCTAGTTGTAACTTGGTAGGATATTTGGTTGTCTCTGTTGACGTTGAAGTGGGAACTTTGACGAAGTTGATTGGGGTTAAAGTGTTTAATCATAACTTGTAGAGAGTGTATTTGTTTGTCTTTGTTGACCTTGAAGTAAGATCTTTGACGAGGTTGACTTCCAGGGTTAAAATGCCTAGTTGTAACCTGTAGAGAATATATTTGTTTTCTTTTTATAATGTCAAATTTATTGAGCATCCTGCAAAATAAAGGAGTGTTTTGAAGTCAAAAACATGAAAGAGTTGTGTTTTAACTCCTTGATTGACTTTGTGAAAGCAAAATATTTTGCCCATTCATTCAAGAGTTAAAACACAATAAATAAATATAAGTTGAGAGTTCTGCCTTGTCCAAAAAGTTTGATGAAGTGAAATTTCCCATTGTGTGAATCCTCATCCAGCTTTAGGCATTAGGGTGTTAATGTGTGGAGGACATGACTCTTTAAATTTTAGAGGTTATAATGCTAAGAAAAATTCATGGGAAATAAAGGATTGGTTGAAATAGGAAATAAATGGGTGAGAAATTAGAATAAGAATGTGAAAGAATAAGTAGGTGAGAAATTAAAGGGAAAAAAATTAAAATGGTTAAGTTTATTTAGCCGAGTGGGTCAGATAACCCTGAGCACGAAATTTTGTTGCAGCTCGCGCATTCGATGATGTTGCCTTTTCGGGATTTAATCCTTGAATCACATAGTTTTCGATTATCTAGAGATCTTCAAATGGGAGTTCTCCTCATCACTAATTTAGTTTAAGGACATAAATTAATTTTTTAAGGACTTGGAAAAATTAGACTTTAGTAAAAATTAATTAATGTTTTTCTTAACTAATAATTTAATATTTATAAAAAATTAATTAATGTTTTTCTTAACTAATATTTTAATATTTATAAAAAATTAATTAATTAAAATATAAAAAAATAAGCCCGTGAATTGCGGGGAGGTGTGAAGCTGGCCTCACTAGAATTCCTGTGAGGACACCCCCTCGCCGGAATTTGTTTCCTTTTGGATTTTTCGGGAAATCCCCTTTATAAATATGAGGAATTTTCAGTAAAAAAGGAACCAACAATTTTTAGAAGAAAAATACAAAAAAAACTCTGGTGTTTTACAACAATATTTTTTTTAGATTAAAGACACATTTTAATTCAGCTTTTTACCAAACACTAAGAAAAATCTAAAGACGAACGAGGAGCACTCCCAAAGGTCAAGCGGGTACGTCGAAGGTGGATTCGTGCCGAAAGGGTAAGCCTCTAAGTTGCTAGAGTTGCTTTTATCTCGTGCTTTCTATGTTTTATTTTATTCTACATGTTGACCTAGGATTAATCTTATTTCCTTTTATTATGTAACTTTTATATTTCTTCTTCTCTATTTATTTATTTTACTTTAGCAATTGCTGAAGATTCCTGTTAGAACACCCGCACGAGGTGAATAAAAATTATTCCCTGATAGCAGTTCTCATATTTTTGGCCATGCTAGCATTTTCACTAATTAAAATGAGCAACCAATGTGTTAATAAAAATGAACATTTTTATCTCTAAATAATGAGTTTATAATCGTAGATTTTTCAATAAGGCCACACGGGCCTCGTCAAAATCAAATCGAACATATATGCAAACGTTGTGTTATACCCTATGGTAACCTTTGTGGATGCAGGTAGATTAGGGTTAGATGTATGCTTAGGATTTTATTTTCTTTCGGGTATCACAATTTCAATTATTTTTTGGGAAATGTAATTAATAGATTAGACGGGCGGTTGCACCCCCTGAGGTTTTGTAATCATAATCTTTACTTTTCCGCATTTATTTATCGCTTTATGAATGGATTTATCGCTTTCCAAATATGTGTAAATCATACATTATAAACTCGAAAATGACATAAGTACGAATATGCACAATCAAGAAATACGGTTTTCTGTAGATGTAATTTAATGTGATCCAATAGGAAGTAAGCAACTTATCCCCGAACCCGAATCTCTGTATCTTAGTGACCATCCCCTGGATGTTAAGCCTCATAGGACTCTAATTCCTAGAAGAGCTAATCCAGGTGGCGTAACTACACTAAGAGACGGAGGATTCGGGTTTGACCAATCTAAAAATGTTTTTCGCTTTCTCTTTCAAACCTTACAGATCCCTGACCCGATAATTTTATTTTCACCAAAAACACCTCGGTGGACCGCGCCTCTCATTCAGCGCTCTCTCGGCCCATCGATTTTCATCCGCTCACAGTGGCGACTTTGCTGCGGACTTTTTTCTTAAACATTTTTTTCAAAGGTTTTAGATTTTGGATAAGTGCCTAAAATTATTGATTACATTATTCCGTATTTTCTTAATTAGGACATTTTCATAATTTTGCATTGTAATAGAGGGGATTAGCTCGTAAGTCTACGGTATCCTAAGCCCACACAAGGTGAAATTACCCCACCTTACCAATATCCGAGGTGTCCACTCACTTGAAATATCTACCCACGAAGGGCAATAATTCATGCATCACCGCATACCCTTTTTATAATGATGCCCACACTGGCATAAGAGACTCTACCTAATGGGGCAAAAAGACCAAAACATTCATTTAATGGCTACATCCAATAGTTGTTTTTAAACTTTACATAATTTCATCAGGGTAATCTCACTACTTACCCGAAATTAATGGAACATTGTCATTTCATGAGATTTAGTCAAAGTACGAAGTCTCGAATTATCGAGCTATTACCGCCGAAGTAACTCGGTCATCTCATCGCATTTACAATACATCATTCCTATCACGCTGCCCCAAGAACTGTGTGCAGATTGTGAGCATGGTCCGCCCCGACCTAATGATGACAAATTACCAGTTTTTTGTGTGTCATATAATTTATCTCCGAATCCCGACTTTGAGATATAAAAAGCAACTGAATGACCTGACACCGTTAATTAGTTAAACTCATTTTGTTTTCTTGCTAATTTCCTTTTGTTTTGTAGTCTGTTACGTTAAAGCATATTATAATGTATATAGTGTGGTGTGTTATTACTATATATAGAATTCATATATAATATAATATATTAATTTTATATATTTGTAATGTGTTGGAAAATAAAATTGGTTTTGGAATGTTTCAAGTTTTAGTTTTCTTTTATTTTAATTTTGTTAGATTAATAAAAAA
>CATIWQ010082563.1:0-25606 GCA_949673415.1 Euphorbia schlechtendalii | reverse complement strand
GACAATTCTATGTATAAAATATACAAAATATCTAGCTAAGTCGGTTGGTGACAGATTTTTCTGGATGTTCCCTTGCTAATCTGCTGTAACTGGAATTTTCTAGATTTCCTTGCTGAATTTCCCTTGCAAAATATCTGCCAGTTTTGGGCTGGGCTTATGACAAGCAATCTTGCGAGACTTGGGCCATTCTTTGCAGTCCTTATGCAGGTTTTTGGCATGGGCTGGGCTGCTTATCTCTTGCCCATGCCATGGCATACTTTCTCGGCAAAATTTTTAGTCATGAAGGCGGGTCGTAACAATATGCCCACAACGTAAAAAGATTATATAAATTATAAATTTGGGAATTCGTACGTAATCTCTTCAATTCATCTAATTTTAATGATTGATATTGAATATTTAATTCTCTATGACATCCAGAATAGAATTAAATCTCAATCAGTAAAACTGAATAAACCTATAAAATTTATAACGAAATTGAAATTTGGAGAATATTTTTCCCCAACAATAACTATTTGCTATATATCAGTACCAAATTCTGTCAGATGCAAGAGTTTACTTTTCTTGAAACAAGGATTTCTGGATTTGAAACAGTTCTTGGTAATCTCAATGGAAAGATATAGTGGTCACATAATTAACACATTAGAACATAACAAACATGGCAAAATTTATATTCAAGCACTTCAGCACCGAACGAAATAAATTCCTTATAATTGCAAAGAAACAGTTTTATTGCCTAATAACAACCTTATTTTAAGCAGACATTGTACTGCACGGCAATTAAAAAGATACAGAATCCTTTTTATAAAACTAATGCTGCCAGCAATACTATTGGCATTTTCACTCAGCATCGCCAAACCTGAAGTGGATGAGAGGCAATGAGGCATTAGTTGAATTTAAAAGAAGCACATGCAATACAATGTTGTTGTAATACATTAGAAAATAATTTAGTTATAATAGCATAGAAATGATTCTGTGTACCCGAGTTCTGATAGCTTCAAATGAGCTTCTGCATAATCTTCAAAGAAAGCATCTTCATCCTGAATCAATTCAAGTCAACATAGACCATGGTTATATTTGCTTAAAACACAGAAACTAACTACTAAAACACTAACCGCGGCATATTTTTCAACTAGAGGGCGGAAAACTGGATCATCAAGAAGAGCCTTGTCTGATGGTAATTGTACAAGGCCTTCTTTCTCTCCACTCAGGAGTTCCCTGTTTGAGACAATCAATCTCTGCTTAACAAAACAAGCTGGCCGTGATTCAATAAAGTATTTACAAATACCTGAAATAGGAGTTGTCAAAAATGAGAGGATTGGTGGTCCAGGATCCTTCAAATCCAGATCGCTCCTTGTGGCATCTACCCTGTAAACAAACAGGCAAATATCAGGAAAATACAGTGGTGTGCACAAAAGTCGAACTCAAGTGTAATACAGATATAAATGATACAACTATACAAGTTCACCCTCAAGTTAATAAGTCGATATAAAAAAGTTCAAAATAACTTTTTCAACCAAATTACACCACTCTTCAACTTTTGAGCTTTAGAGCTAAATTAGAATAACTTTCTAGTGGATTAACCTAATTTTACACTAAATGACTTACTACAGGATCTAAACAGTGATAGATTGGCCTCAAAAATCAATTTTTCGGGTGTGTTTGGAACCATAAATTTGAAGTTCAAATCAATTCCAAATCTACTCCATAATACGAATTTAACTGAATCTAATTCCTTCAAAAAAATATGGTTTCAAACAAGGGGATCAAGCTGAAGTTCCATGAATCACAGGCTAATAAGCAACATACCAGTGTATGACCACCAGATAAGGCAACGATATCTTTGTCAGTGAGGCCCATTCGACCAAATACATCCCTCAAATGATCCGAACCTGAAGCAAGATTTTAAATGGATAAAGAATTATTGTTTGAAATTCAAAGGTGACAAAACCCCAATGCATCTGAGTCTAGACAAGAAGGACTGACCTTTAGTAGCATCAGGTAAGCGACCTTCTGGTGGTGGATCAATTTTGTCCTGAAAAAACTCACCATTTTAGTGTAAACTACAACTAGCAGAAGAGCAGAAACATAGAGCTATTTAATCAAGATAACTAACCGGTCTTCCTGGGTGGAAAGGAATCTCAGGCCCTCCAGTAATTTCAACAGCAACAATTCCAGCTAGCTGTAATAGTCACAACTATATTACATTAACAGAAAAGAAACCTCCAGAAAGAGAAATATGACATTCAACAATGAAACAAAACCACCCACGGACCTGATAGAAGTCACCATAAGTCAAGATAGGAAATTTATCCTTGATAGGCTGAAGCAGCCTGACAGCAATATCGAGACCATTGTTGGCTTCGTGAGCAAGCTCCTGCGGATGTCTAATAGTCCCAAACGGGCCGCCGGTTTTAGTCTTGGCGTCAAAAGTGCCAGCAGCATGCCATCTGTCAAGCAAAACATCAAACACCATATGTGCATTTTGTCAATATTGTAAGGTGGAATCAGAGAGATGATATATGTGAAGTACATACGCTAAACGAAGTACAATTGGAGCACAGTGTTTCTCGGCGATCAATCCTCTAAGTTTTCTTTTGCATTTTTGAACTGATTTATGGTACTCTTCGCTCACTTTCGGGTAGAATTTCACCATGTTTGCTAACTAATATTACTTCAACTTCACAAAGAAAAACAGATTTTGAACCAGAATTCAGCCACAGAATTAACGAAAAATGCAGATGGGATTTATTATATTAACATGGAGGTTACTAGATTCGGGGGAGAACATTCTAGGCTGTGATTTGGATCCTTCCACAGTCTTCGAATGGTGTAACCGGGATCATACTTGACTTGTGAAACACATGGGGCCATTTGCTTAGCTTGGCAACTGTCTTTTGATAAAGACGGCCGAAGGTGTATGCTATATGTAATCAATGGCTATTACTGGTAGCAAAGATCAATAAATCTTAGGAGCATCTTCTGGAGAAACCTTATTTGGTTTCCATATCTCAAATAACGGCTTAAAAACATGGTATGAACTTTATGACACGTCGGTGCATAGATTTCAAAATTTGATATAAAAATATACAGACTTAACAATTTACTAACAAAATGATAAAAATCACCTTTCACTGAAAAAATTACTCTGACTTTGTTAAAATCAGGTAACTTTCCATTTTTAAATTTATTGGATTATTTTCCAAATTATTATTATTATTATTATTATCATCATCTCTTTTACAGGTCAAATCTTTGATTATTGCTATTCCTTATCTTCTATTCATCCACTAAAATATCACTTATCTTGCCCCATTGATTTCCTCTGCAAATTTCCACCGTCGTTGATATCATAAACCTTAATCCAAAGGATTAGCATCATCCTTGCGTCCATTGATGAAGAAGCTTATTGATTATGCACAGCACACGACGTTGTAAACTCATATTTCTCATTGCGTTGACGCCGTTGAGTACTCTAAATCTGTTTGATTTGGATGTAATCGATACTTTTTCTTTCAATCATAGTGTGATCGAATTCGTGTCTCCATTAATGCTCTGTTTTCTAATCTTAATCCTAACACTTCTCTTCTGCATCCTCAAACTGTTTTCATTAACAGCTTCAAATTCAGTTTTATTTTCTGCAATTTGGGGATAAACTGGAGTTGTATAATGAAGGAATTCACTGCGAGAGAGAGCAAAGAACTGAGGTGAAAACAGTTATGGAGAGAAGTGATGTTAAAGCCAGTGGAGTGGTTCTGTTCCAGAGATACCGGAGTAGTTGTTTCCGTTCTAGGGATACCGGATTTAAGAACGAAACAAGCTTCCCATATATTAGACCTTTCATCCATGTATTCATTCATGGAGTAACTTATCACCAGCTAAATAATGGAGTTGTTAAACAATAAAATTAATGAGAATGGAAAGATTTAGCAGAGAAAGAGATAAGCTGTAAACTTGGTAATTTGAAGTGGAGTTCGGGGTGGAGAAGATGAATGGATTGTGATAAAGGTGATTTACAGTAGTATCTAATACTCTTTTTTAGGAATACTAATAATAATAATAATTTGTTTATAAAAATATTTAGGAAACAGAAAAATGAAAAAGTTTATCTGATATTAACTTAGTCAAAGGTAATTTGAATAGTAAAGGTAATTTTGGTTATGTTAGTAAAATGTGAAATTTGTATATTTTTATATCAAATTTTGAAATTCATGTAACATCATGCTAGTAACTATAAAGTTTGTGTACTTTGAATGATTTTGAACCCTCAAATAATTATAAAACCGGTTTGCATGACAGAGTAAAACACTTATTTTTATTTCGCAAATTTCTTTGAAAAAAAATTCAAAATACATTCATTACTTTATATTTCTCATATTTTTATCCAGTTGCATGATATGGTTAATTTGTTACAATTTTCTATTTGGATTGAAAGAGGTTTAAATACCACTTTCAATGTTAATTTCTAACTCAAATATTTTATTACTATCTAATCTTTTGAAATTATTTATTTGGTATCTGAGTAACTCAATTTCGACCTTTTTAGTATCGGGATATCAACTTGACATGAATTTGGCGTATGGCATGTTAAATTTTAGTAAATTTAATTTCCATTTAACATTACAAAGAATTTGAACTACAAATACTATCATTTGTCGGATAAACATGGTCATTCACTGTAAATGAATCCGGCAACTCTCATTAATACATTCATTGTCGTACTAAAATAAAATATGCTAGACATCAACCATTAGAAAAATGAATAAATCAAGCATCAAAATATACATTTCAGTAAATTAAAAACCAAAAAGATGTTTGAATTATAGAACAAAATCCTAAAAAAGATTCAAATGTTTATCTGATGATAAGAGAAATAGATTGTAAAGAACACAATTTTATGCTATTTATATGTTCTACTTACTTGATAACAAGTATGAATAATCGAAACAGCCCACAGGCCTTGGGTTTATATCTTTATTTTGGTGAGCCCTGAGTGTGGCCCAATTGAAGAATACGAAGCCCAAGAAAAAAGGCCGAAGGAAGGAATCAAGTGAACTGACAAGTCAGAAATACGAGAAACAGCAATTCAGCCAATCCAAAGGCATGAGGTACAGCAACAGCAGCACCACTACCACCAACAACAAACAAAAGCCACCTATCCTTTCAATCCATCACAAAAGTTCTCACTCACTCACTCTCTGCTCTTTCTCCTTTATCTGCTCTCCTCTCCGCCACAGATTTCTCATCTCCTCCACTCTCACTGTACCTCCTCTTTCTCTTTCATGCCTTCAATTATATGGCGCATCTTTCTTTATCTTTTGTTTTTTTGCTTGTACCTGATTTATAGACTCTGTTTATAGCTGTATGATTGACCATTATTGTTCATCTTATATATTCTTTGTTTTTGTTGAGAGAACATTTGGAGTCCGGATTTTCGGATCTTAAAAATAATGGTTGACTACTTTCTTTAAATTTGTTTATTGTTTTTGTTTGTTTGCTCATACTGTTTTGGCATGTGAACTTGTGATTTTTCAACTGTGTTTTGTTCTAAGAATTACCAGCTCAGGTTTTTGTTTCTCGTCTAGTTTCCTTTCCTTATTTTTCATTTTTTAAACAGCTGAAGACGGTGTTTTGCTTTTTTCTTTTGTTTTTATTGTAATGTAGGCTGGAATAGCCGAATAGGATGTGTTGTTCTAAGGCATATTTTCGTGTTTATACGAAGGCGGTTCTTTGTTAGAAAGTTTAGATAATCCTGGTTATGACAATGAGCTGTTGGTTAGACTAAGCATGAGCCTCATATTCAAGGTTGTTTAAATCAACTTATGATCCCGGCTTGCAAAATGATGTAAAAATCTCTTAGTATTTGTGACTATTGACTAACTTTATTTTGCACAATCATGAATATTAGGCAACCATGAAGGACAAGGGAGACAAAGTATGCCCCCTTTGCACAGAGGAGATGGATTTGACTGATCAACAATTAAAGCCATGCGATTGTGGTTATGAGGTTGGATCTCTAGTTGCACTTTTATGAGCTGATCTTTCCATAGATGTTTGATCTTGGAAATCTGTTATTTGTCTGTTTATGCACTTCTTTGTTTTTCAGATTTGCGTTTGGTGCTGGAATCACATAATGGAAATGGCTAATTTGGATAATTCTAAGGGTCGCTGCCCAGCATGCCGCTCACCTTATGACAAAGAAAAGATTGTTGCGATGGCTGCAAATTGTGAAAGGTTATTATGTAAAAACATAGCTAACCTGTTAATATGTATGCGCAACAGTTGTTAGAAGTTAAAGTTGACTGTGCATTCTTTTCTATAACAGACTAGTGGCTGAAATTATTACTGAGCGAAAACTGAAATCGCATAAAGTGAAGCCTAAACAATCTGAAGGAAGGATGCATCTTAGTAATGTCCGAGTTATTCAGCGTAATCTAGTGTACATAATTGGATTACCTCTCAACCTTGCAGATGAAGCTGTTAGTAGTACCCATTTTTATGTTATTGTGTGCTTGTGAAGCTGTTAGTAGTACCCATTTTCATGTTATTGTGTGCTTGTGGTCTAATTTGTGTTAAAGTTCTTTTTGTTGCTTGGTACCATTTTGTTATCGAGTAATATCTACTTCCCATGCCAATCGCTGGATACAATTTTTGTTGTTATTGGTGTCAGCTTCTGCAGCGAAGAGAGTACTTTGGCCAATATGGGAAGGTGTTGAAGATATCAATTTCGAAAACAGCTACTGGGGTTATTCAACATTCTTCGAACAACAGCTGTTGTGTGTAAGCACCCTGGGTTTTGCCTGTCAATTATGTTGTTATCTGTCATATATTTATTTTTCTAAGTGAGTTGATCATCGTTCTAGGCCATTTGGCACCTCAGATCTCCAAAGGTGAGCATTGTTTCATAGTTCCCACCTAGGCACGCCTTTCCATTATCATGACATGTGTAGGTGCGGCTCTTTGACAAATGTTGTTGGAATCTGGGAATATTTGATGCTTCCCTTTTTGTAATTTATTTGAATCAAATTACTTCTTAAATTAGGATAATTATGGATTATAGGAAAAACTCTTCAAATAACTGTTGACGTACTGATATTGCTACGATATTCTCTCAAGTTTATCATTTATTCCTTTCCGTAGTTGATGATTTGAATTCACAACTCTTGAAATTCAGACTTAGTTTAGAAAAGACTACTAAAGAAAGGTTAATACTCCTATTGCTACTACGTTACTTCTGATTTGGGAGGACAGGCGATTAAATATATTTTGACTTTGATACTATTTAATTCATAAATACCATTCTTTAGAGCACCTTGGTTCTCAGCATAGTGCAGATGTACTTGCACCTTTTACAATGGGGCTTATACTTGAATATGATAGCTGTAATTGAAATTGTCTTTCATATTTTGTGTTTAGGTATATTACTTATTTGAAAGAGGAGGAAGCTGCACGGTGCATTCAGTCAGTGCACAGTTTTGTATTAGAAGGTAGATCCTTAAGGTAAGCACATATGATTCTTCCCATTTTATCGAGATAAGTTGCTATTCATGTATTGACAAGAAGTTTAATTTTTAGGGCATGTTTTGGAACCACCAAGTACTGTCATGCATGGCTCAAAAACATGGTATGCACTCATTGCCCCTCTTCTTCTGTGCACACATGCACTTCTGTAAGCTGCACAGTACACTCACCACATCCTCCTCACGCTTTAGCCTCAGCGTCCCCATACAATAGTAACAACACATGCATTGATGCAAAATTCAACAAGAGATTCACTTAACTGTTGAAGAAGGAAATATGTTGCTTTCATGTTCACTCGCTCCCTGTCCTACCTTGCTTCGTTTAGTCTTAGAGTGACTGAATTTCTAAAGAAATTATAAATATTCTGTTTGTTTCTTGGAAAATACTTTTTCTTATGGAAAATATTCATTAACAAAATTAATATTTTTCTATGTTTGTTTTGTAATTTTTGTGTTTAGCTGAACAGAACAGAAAACTACGTGGAAGAGTAACTTGTTCTATTGGGACTCGAACACTAATATTTTTCTACGGCGACAGTCTTGTGAATTCATTCCACGAGGCCTTTTTCAGAATTGCTTCCCGTCATTGTAATTTTGATGAAAGAGATTTTTTTTGGAAATAGGACCGGGCTTTTTCTGTAATTAGACTTATTTTATTTGTACAGATTGTCATGTCCACAATCCAAAAATGTTTTCTGGTCAATTATTTGGTAAAAGAAAATTGAAGTTTATTTTCTTTTTCTTAAGAGTATGAAAGCTAAGATTTCATCCTCCTATGCATGATTTGCGTTTCTGTTGGTTCAGCCTTGCAGCATTCCTGATTGCCTGTATTTGCATGAAATTGGGTCTCAAGAAGATAGTTTTACAAAAGATGATTTAGTATCTGCCTTTACAAGGTATGTTATTTATAGTCAGTGTAAAGAATTTCTATGGGCCCACTAGATAAACTAATTTTCTTGGAGTAGGAATTGTGATATCATATATTTCCTTATTAATTGTATTTCAGGAAATAAGATATGTTATAATTTATCCCAAAAGGATAACATAATAGAAAAAAGGAAAAAAAATTGGAGTGCTAAAGTTTATTTATGGTTGAAGGTAGTATTCAACCTACATAAAGGGGATGTCTATTGGAAAAGAGTTACTATAATTGTAGCGTGTGGCGTTATTTTATTAATTGTTTACTATATTAGTTGTATTTCTGGATATTGAAATTATTTAAATTAATCCGAAAAGGAAAAATATAGGAAGAACAGCAATTGGATTGAAAATGAAGTAAGGCAAAACTACTTTGAATCGACCCTCACTCTTGCTATAGATGGATGAATTGGTTTTCTTTTTTTGATAGGTGGTGTTTTGCCACACAGAAAGATTGCCCTTTTCTTCGTAGGCAGTTAAAAAAGATGACAAGTTCTCGTACCCTAGTGGCCTCAATATTAAGTCTCTTAGGAATTAAGACCTCTCATCTTAGTAGATTGATTCATCATAGCATTTTCGCTTTGATTTTTAATTAACGTTGACTTTAATTTGGTTCAATGTGCCTAGGAACACTCCATCACTTCCTTTTCGCATATTAAAATGCTTAACTTTGGAATATCTTATTAGTTATTAGCTATATGTGTGCTTCATACTGACTAGCTCTATACCTATATCTTATTTGTATCGTGGTGTAAAGGAGTAAAGTTCAACAGACTATTGGTGCTACCAATAATACTCATCGGTCAGGAACTGTTTTACCAACTCCAGTAGATGAGTGTTCAGGCAGAAGTATGTCATCGATGGAAAAACTAGATTGCATTTCTCTTTTAAATGTAAGACTCAGTTAATTATGTTTTATTGCTTATTAATTGCTGGTAATCGTTACATTATGCAATCAAATTCTAACAAGGTTAGGATAGGGTATAGTTTTCAAATATATGTGCAGGTGTAACATTTCCAAGTATGGTGAATTTTCATTAAATGTAAATATTTGAGATAGAGTGCAGGAGTATATTAATACAGTTGCTGACAGGTGGTGACTTTGTTATTTCTTTGCAGCAGAATACTACAGACTATGACAAACGATCTCATGTTAATGGTGGTACTGAAAGATCTAATCTTAGTACCGGGGCAAACTCTTGGTATAAGATATTTTGACACAGGACTTAGTATTTATCTTACTTTAAGTGTGATGTTCCGAATGTTTCCTTATAGCTTCTCTAATTACTTTACTAGGGTCACACGGATCTCGTCCAATGTGCCAGTGGCTAAAAGTTTGTCCGGTTTGGATGGAAATATCATTCATAAAACTGAAATATCAAGCATTCCTCAAGTTCTTGCTTCAGAAGTTGTTATTATGAAGAGACCCAATGATGTGAAAAGAGTCACAATGGATGAAGGTAGTTATGAAGTAGATCCAACACTTGTAACATCTGGTGGTATTACTATGCCTTCTGTTCCCAGTCCATATGCCAAGGCTCTGTGTGAAGATAGAAGCTTTCCGGGATTGTGCTCTGCCTTATCCTCAGTTAGTGTTTCTAATCATCTTGGGGAAGGGAATGCTGATAGTGTTTTTATGGGTGGTTCAACTTATAATCACAATCCACCTGTGAATCATGGTTCACAACAGGCTGTAAGCCTTCTTCAAGTTGAGTGTTCAGCCTCTTCAGGACCAAGAGAAAGTTCAAATTTTGGGAACCTGTTAGGTTTTGATGATTTGGAGCAAAAAGGTTCTGGAGGCACCACTAGTCTACCATCAACATCCTGTCTACATTCTTCAGCGCAAAATTTGAGACTTTCGGAGTCTCATTCTTGGCAACAAAGGGACACTTATGGAGAAAGTAACATCATTCGACATCCAGTTGCTGTACCTAAATACAATGAGACTGCATTTTCTTCGAGACCTTACCAACCAGAAATGTCTAATGGGTTTTTGGGTAGTCATTCAGGTATTGGCTTACCTGATATGGGATTAGAGACGTTCTTGAAAGAATGTGATATTGATGAAGGTGGTGCAGAAAATAAAGTTTCTACAGACATAGGAGAAAGCAGCATCATATCAAGTATATTGTCAATGGATATGGATACATGGGAAGGTACATTGACATCACCACAAACTTTATTTAAATCGCTGTCTGAAACTGATAAGCAACACGGATCTTTCAAAATGCCAAGTGTAAGAAAAGCACAGGAGGGCTGCCAGTCAAGGTTCTCATTTGCTAGACAGGATGATTTCTATATGCAAGATTCTAATTTGGGGCATTCTTTTGCAAATGGAATGAAGTACTCGCCTGATTTTAATTTTCACAACGAGAAGAAGGATCTTTTCGTGGATCAATATAATGATCTCTCTTCATATGGTTCTGTGAATTCTTTTGGTTCTCTCAGCAACCATCCTTACCCAACTTTTAAATTTTCTGGTGATTACTGCCTAACTTTTCTTTCCTACTTTGTTGCAATTGCTTACAGTTCTACTGTTGGAAATATTTGCGTGATAGTTTTTCTCCCTATTTCAGCCTGTTTTGGGATTACTAAAGTGCCTAAATTGTCATACCTACAGTTTGTTATGCAATCTTAGCAACACGGGAAAGATGTATAAGGATATCTGTGTTAGGATCCTTAGGGATACCATTTGCCGCAGCCTTTCCCCCCAAAACTAACACAATAGAAAACAAAGAGTGAACAGAAAATTATTTTTGTTTGGAAGTTATGTGCAGTGATTTACATGTATATAATTTTTGCAATCTTACTACGAAACATCTTTATTGTTGCAGTTTCTAAGATTCCAGCTTCTCCTCCTGGATTTTCTCTTCCAAGTAGAGTGGTGCCACCTGGGTTTCCTACTCATGAAGCACTAAACTATGATGGTTTGTGTTCGCAATCAAAGCTTCCTATTGTTTGCATAATCCTTGTTACTGAAATGATATAACCTCCCTTTTTTCTGCAGAAAATTGTTTAATGCCGAACACTCTGATGCGGTCATCTAGGAATGGTGGAAGGTCTTTTGATTATGATTTCATTGATCCTGCGATAATGGAAGTTGGTGGCGGCATGATGACAGCAAGGTCAAAAACTCCAAGTTATGAAACAAAGCAAGCTCTGTCAGGACGTGTTAATGCACTTGAGCATCATGATACCCAGTTTCAGATGCTGATGCAGCAGAACCACAGACTTCCAGACCACTTCAGGAATAGATCCTCTCCTCAAAATGATGTGTATGGTATATCATCCATGCTTCTGGGCGGGTCCCCACCCAACAATGCATCTCCATTTTCCCCATCCCAACATGTTAGCAATATGCACATGCCAAGTAGCCGTTGGGTTGGTTGGGATGAAATGAAGAGTGGAAATGATCAAATTATGACTGAACTGCTCATGAATGGTAGGACGGGATACAGTAAAATTATGCCTACTCATGAGGATTTGAAATATCAAATGTGTGGTTCCAGCAATATATATAACAGAAGATTTGCATTTTAGCGTTTGACCCATTGTGTGGCTGGATGATAAGGTGGATGTCTGTTAGCCTTGTTCTCGATGAGGTTGAATTTCTTAATGTCGTGTACAAAGTTCATCAGTGAAATTTGAAACTGGGTTCATGGATCTGTTTACCAGAAGTGGCAGTTCAGTAGGATTGAAATGACTCATTCCTTGTAGTTTCCAATTGAATAGTCATTTCATTTTGGACTTGTTCATAGAGTCTGAAAGTATGGAAAAGGTAGTTCCTGCATTAATCCTGTCCGTGGTGTCTTATCCATCCTTCCTCATTTGTATTTCGGTAGAAGTTTAGGCTGGGCAATGTTAAGTTTGTATAGTTAATGAATGACAGATACAGAAGCTGGGTGAACTCAAGTCTGTCTACTGATGAGGCAGACAAGCAGCGCACCGAACAGAAGGCTGAATATGGATCGACCTGAAAAACGAAGAAGGTACTAGTTAATTGCATTGCATCTAATAGATAGTTTGTAGGTACTAATTAATTGCATTGCATCTAATTGCATCTAGGCCGATTTCTGGATGTCTAGGATTTGTTTTGCATACTTTTTGTGTAGGTCATTGAATTGGTCTTGTTCCTTTGACCCTGAGCAGATCATGTAAATGTGGTGTTATGGATTTGCTTAATTATTAACCTAATACGTATATCCGATTATCCGATCATTAGCTTTTATTTTTTTTATCATTTGAAATTAAATTATCTCACCTTATTAGTCTCGACTTTATGGTGTTTATCTGCTTTGAAATTATTTAAATACAATGTTTCCATCCCAATTTTTAATGCAATAGTACACCTAATTTTGGTACTCATTTGAGGTCAACTGAGAAGAATCCAATTATTCAAGAGGACAAATATCATCGTAATTAGACTAGTAGAATTGAAAGCTTTAAGCAAGCTAATTTATTTTTTTGAACAAAGGGATGAAAAGATCTAATTGTAATATTGACTAGTCAATCGGGATAGAAAAAACAAAAGATGAAATGGACTTTAAAATGTGAAAGATCCACAATCACGTTATTTTATAAGTAGCCAGGCTAGCATTTCTAAATAAAGCCCAAAGGACGTGGGCTTCCAAACTTTCTAAGTTGTATCGTCTTCTTCCTAGCCTTTTGCCTTTTCTTGCATCTCTCAAATTTCTTAAAGACTTCCATGGCAGCATTTTCAAACAGGTGGAGAGGGGTTCAGTTCAGGGAGTCGGTTGACCAACATTTTTCAATCATATATCTAGCTAGCGACTAGGTAGTTAGTAACGTTATTATTTATCAATTATATTTGAGAGAAAATATTCAAAGACTCAAGACCAAATTCTCAAAATTAAACTATAAGTCACCAACTAGCTCATCAGGCTCATATTATGTTTCACTCATCATAGTCGGTTTTCAAGATGCCTTTCGAGATTTGTACTAAATTTTGGGCCATCCTGAAACTATGCAATCCTTATAATACAAGAACACATTGCATTAGATGTGTAGCTATACAGGATACAGGTTAAGTGGAAAAATAACAGCAATAGCTACAACTTGCAAGCATTTAATTATTCTGCAGCCAAGCAAACATTATAATTCAAAACAGAGAACACACAAACCTTTGTAAAAAAAACAATTCTAAACAGTAACTTCAGTGCTTTGTGTTGATTGAAAAATCTTTCGCCTAACAAAACCAGGATAAAAGAACGGTAAGGAAGAGCAACTTCCAAAGTGCAACTTCTCTGTTTATCTCCTTCCCGCTCATTCTCACCCATGTTCCAAATTGACATACAAATAAGAGGTAGCAACTATAACAAAACTAAAAAAACAAAATCTTGTCTAACAGAATTTGAAATGCAGAAAATTAAATTACTGAGTAACATTGAGCCATTTGGTGAAATTCTCAAACTCGGTGTAGTCGCTGTCTGATATCATGGTATTGTACCATGCTTTTCCTGCAGCTTTAATTGCAGTTGCCTCCTCCTGGAAGATCCAATAAACAATATGAGAGGTATTAATAATAATAAACAAATTGTGTTCAATTGCAAGTATAAACATTAATTATCTTTATTTCCAAGACACCTACCTACTACATGAAGATGTAACAAACAGAAAACAATTCATAATATGTAGCAGAAACAGAGGGAGACGTCCAAAGCTAAAAAAAACTGTATATTAAGTAACTCTGTTCAAAGGACCAAAAAATAAAAACATATGAAAATCAGCAGAAATACATCTAACAACAAGGGTAATATATAGAAGCTTGGAACAATCATTTTGAGTCATAGCAGCACAACCGAGGTCAGTTAGGAAAATATTGCAGCGTAGTCTTTATGAATACATTTCATTACTATGCTACTTAACTTCCCTATGCCTAAATTAACCATGGTTAGAAACTTGTAACATGGGATAAGACCTTGTAGTATATAATCACGCTAAAAATAACAAGCAACACATGGTACCAAAGAAAAAACATAGCAATCCAAATTCACACTACGATATATTTGAGTTTCAAAAGGCAGCTATCAACATTAATCGATCAGCTCCACAATCTAATTGCTCAACTTCGATTTTACAAGAAAAACATCCAGGAAGCAAATCACGACATATAAGCATAGCAAGTAAACAGAACAAGCAGAATCCGCATGCAACTTCAAGCATTTTGAAACCATTCATAACATGTCAATAAAGTTGGTAAATTCAAAAAATGAATCAAGTAGTAAGAGAAGAATTGATATACCTTGGTAGCTGTTTTTCTTTTCTTGTCCAATTTCTCCTTCTTGGCCTTCACACGCTGGGCTTCAGCCAAAAGAGACATTCGCCTAGCAGTCTTGGCATATGGGTTCAACTTCAACAGTGTGTTCAAATTCTTCAAAGGATTCTTCTTCATTGGAGCCCTCTTGACATCCTTCTGCAAAGGCTTCACAACTGACTGAACTTCATCAGAGTTGATAATCCTAGCAAGATCAGCATTCACCATCTTAGACCTTGGCAACACATAGCCCTTCTTCTTCTCAGACAACTTGTCAAATGAACCATAGACAGAGTCCAGCTTCTCGAAAGCAGACTTGGTCCAGATCACAAATCGACCTAGATGGCCACCAGGAGCAAGCTTAAGAAGATTCAGGCGATCAACATTAGCAATCTCAACACCTGGAATGTTGCGGAAGGCTTTGACGAGCTTAGCTCCTTCAGTTCCATACACAATCAATGGACCTTTGCGAGAAATGTAGCGACGATTGCGCATTTTCCCCTTTCCAGGACGGATCGCATGGCTATCCTTAGCCTTCTCAACATCAGCATACGCACCGATCTCCTTCAATAACTTAATTGCAGCAGAAGTCTTCTCTACAGCTTCAGCAGCATCACTGATGACAAGAGGCATCTCTGGAACGGTTTCAACCTTGTGGCCACGAGCCATAACCAAAGCAGGAATAGCAGATGCTGCGATGGCTGATACAACAGCATACCTTTTCTGATTGACATTGATCCTCCGGTGCCACCTTCTCCAGATTTTGGTAGGAGCGAACATGCGTCCTCCACGACACATGTTTCCGAAAGCACCTTGGCCTGCACGGTGAGTACCTCCGCCAGGAACACGGGGAATACGAGAAACAGCGCGACCAGTTCCCCAGGACTCAGCCGAAGTCTGGTGACCGGCTTTCTTCGATACAGCGTACGGTTGACGGTTGTTTTTGGACATATTGCTATGCACAAAATTGACGATATCGGGACGGATTGAAGCTTTCATAACGTCTGGGAGGACAACGGTCGATGAGGAATCTGTGGCCATTTCATTGAGGGATGGGAGGGACTGGACGGAGACAAGAGGGCGAGCAGCAGCTGCGGCCATTGTTGATGTGAAATTAGGGTTACGGACAATGCAAAAACCATCTGGGCGAATTTATAGTCATTCTTAGGGTTTAAGAGATAATGACATTTTTGTCCTTAACATTTTTTTTATAATGAAGAATATTTTAGTAAGTTTTGTAGATAGCAGGATTGAATTAATTCTTATATTCACCGAACAAATGCTTTTTCCTGGGTTAATTCAATAACATGTACACAATTCCTTATTAAAAAATCTTAATGGTGCGAAATAGAGATAAATTTTATGATGAATTTATTAAAAAGTCTTTCAAATAAATATTTTATACGTGATGAGTTTCACTATTTTTATAATATAAAATCACTTGCTTTAAAAAACTTTATATTCGTTTAGCAAGTAGATATGGTCTCTGTATATCGTTTGTAACGAGAATTTTGTTACTAATTCAGGTGAAAAAAATTATAGAAAGGGCTGGAAATCCATTATATATGGATTGAAATTAAGGGCACTATATAACAGCGAGTCCATGGTTGAATCATAACCCCAATTTTCAAATCTCTTTTAACGGCACTCCCTGTGTGAACACTCACCAAAATTCGACCACTTTTCGATCAAACTCGGTCTTTCATATTCGCGATTATTCAGCTTTCATCATAATGGCCAATAATGTAACCAGAAATCTGTTTTCACATTTGCAAAAACGTTTTGTGCAATCATCTGCAACACCTTCAAATCAAGCCTCTTCATCATCATCGCTTACGGTTCAATACCTGGTTAATTCATGCGGATTCCCTCCGGAATCCGCTCTTTCAGTCTCCAAGAAGTTTCAGATAGACGAAAAGAATCAACAGACTGCTAGATCTGTAGTCGAACTTTTCAAATCTCATAATTTCAGCGATTCTCAGGTCACCGAACTGATCTTGAAGTGGCCTCATATTCTACAGAGTAAAGTTAAGGGAAACCTACAGCCCAAACTCGAGTACTTTGTAGACAAAGGATTTGCAGGTGAGCGTCTTCCTATGCTTATTTTGTCAAATTATAAGATTCTGTTAAGGTCTTTAGACGCTCAAATCAAACCGTCTGTTGAATTTTTGCACTGGTGTGCTAGTAGATTGCCTATTAAGGGCTACTCATGGTTATTGACCTCTAATTTGAAGGACAACATTCAGCCAAATATCAATTTTTTAATGAAGGAGGGAATGCCTGTTAGTAGTTTAGGGAAACTTTTGAAACTGCATCCAAGACATATAACACAGAATCTTGATAGGACAGTTTATGCAGTGAATGCACTTAGGGAATTGGGTTTTGAACCTTCTGCTCCTATGTTTATACATGCTCTTATGGTGATTCTATCAATGAGCAAGTCAACTTGGAAGAAGAAAATCGAGTTTATGAAGACTATGGGGTTTGAAGAAGAGGAGATTTGGTTGGCTTTCAAGCATAATCCACGTATTTTGGCATCCTCAGAGAAAAAATTCAAGGATATCATGGATTTCTGTATGAACACTGTTAAGTTGGAGCCTCGGTCTGTTATTAAATATCCTAAAATAGTCAATTTTTCAATTGAAAAAACACTTCGTCCAAGGTATAATATTTTGAAGTTTTTGGAGTCCAAGGAGCTGTTCAAAGGAACAAAAAAAACACTGTCGGTATTAACGTTTTCTGAGAAGAATTTCCAGAATAAGTATATCTATAAGTACAGCAATGATGTCCCAGGTTTAATGCTGATGTATCCTGGTAGCAAGGCTAGCAAGAAAAAATGATTGGTGTTTGATGCAGAATAAGTTTATGTTTGAGACTCAGAGTTCATTACTAGTGTAAGTTACTTTTAGTAGGCAAATCAAAGATGGCTCGTACTTTCTCATCGTAGTTTCTTATAGATCACTTTGTTACTTTAATTATTTGATAATACAAGCAATGACTTCGTTTTATATTTGGATGTTGTCGTTCTTTTCTTGTCTCCTTTTACGTTTACAATCACTCCTTGTACTACTTAATAAAGACTTACAGTGGTTAGATTTAGAAGGTGATATGCTATTTTTATGTCAAATTTGTCGGAACTCCTCTTGTGGGTTCCATATAGGCCCCGAGTTTTGGGGACTGAATGTGATTAGCAGTTTTGTTCAATATATCGCATGGTAACTGATACCCCATTAACTGTTGACATATTTCCTTGCTCTATGTTAAAATGTAAAGTGCCTAACAGAATGAAATGTTTTCTATGGCCTGCTGCCAGTGAGACTGTGAGAGCATCTTTACTGACGTGGAAGTGAAAAAGGTACCTCATTGATTGCAATACTTGCTCTAATTGTAATGTTGCTGTTGAACCTGTCCTACATGTGTTGAGAGATTGTGAAGGTTCTGCAGTTATTTATAACAGCCAACACATCTCTTGGTTTTAGGGCTGACTTCTTAGTATTTTTCATAGTTGTCAAATCGAGATTCGAAATCCCAATTTCATGAATCACGAATCGTAAATCGAACCTTAAGATTCAGATCAATTCTTTAATTTCATAAAAATGAAATATTTAGAATGTTCAACTTAAATTTCATACTAAATTTCAGTCCATACATGCAATATTAATATGAAAAAGCAAATCATATCAACTAAAAAACTAAAACCTTATACTAATAATTATTCAACCCGAAGCATCATCACTTTCATCTTTTTCTTCCACCATTGCATGCTCCAATTCTTATTCTCCTCAAATTTCTTCATTTGTATCCAAAGTCGAATCTTCAATCTCATTAGTATCAACTGCAAACTCTAGTTTCGCTTCTGATGATAGAGTTTCAAAAACTAAATCTATTTTATTCTTTTGTTCCTTTTAAGGTAAGATTTAGTTATTGGAACGTCTAGTTAGTTTCTCTTTTACTAAAGAATCCTATTTAGTTTAGGATTCTATAATACTAGTAAGGAAAAACAAAACCAGGTTCAAAATTTCTAATTTTTTAATTTCGGTTTCTGAATCCACCGAATCGTACGGTTTGTACTATTTTGTCACGATTTTTAGTCCATTTCAATAAACCCCATAGATTCGTATATATTTAAGGGTGAATCGTACCAGGTCGTACGATTTTGATAACAGTGGTATTTTTCATGTCTGGCAGCATAGATTGTTGGAGTGGAATTGTTGCTTTTCGCAATTATTTGTTGGTTTTTGTTTTTATTTCATCTGCAATTATTAGTTGGTTTTCAAGGAAATGAAAGAATAAACAATTTTTTAATAGTAGAAGGGTACAACTCATGACAGTTTGCAGTACATCAAGTCCTTGGATTCTGTATGTGAGGCCTGGAGATATGATTCAAATAAAGGCTCCTTGTCAATGGCCGAGTTGCCGGTAGTAAGAGAAAACCTTATGGTGGATGGTCTAGAGTAAATTCGGATGAACACTGCAATCTAATATCCAAATATATATGGTGGAGGCGTGATCATCAAATCATAACGGTCAATGGACAAATAGTCTTGTGCACAGTGCAGAGTCGTCAAAGGATACTACTCCTTTTCAGTATAATTTCAGGTTCAAATTGCTTACAATAAGTTATCGGTGAAACCGAAACTTAGAGAGCCATGGTTGCCAACATCAAGAAGCTTCAAAGGATGTCTGCTGTACTTGAAATTGCATGTAGTGAAGCAAATGAAGTAGTGCAAAAACTGGCTTTGCAGAGTTTTAGCTGTTTTGGACCCTCCCCTTCAGATTATTCATATGGGGCCTTGAAATTTCAAGGATATGTGCTATTTGCTGCACCAGCTTGCAGGCTGGCTATTTTATTTTTTCTTTTCATCTTTACTAAGGTAGAAAACATCAACTTCTTCTAAATATGGGGCCATGAGATTTCAGGTTCTTACAGAGAAAATTGACATAGTTTGTACTATAGATGATAAATAATCCATTGTATTTTGTCGTTTGGTTGAACTTGTTTTGAACTATTATTTTATAATTAATAGCTTTATCTGCTTATATGGCAGCTTCATGGCTGTTATTGTGGCATTATCATTATCAAACTACAATGATGAGCAGAAGTTTATTAGGTAGCAACTTGTTATATTATTAACTTTAATATGTTTGCATTTTCACCTAGAAATAATTATTCTCAGATGAAGAGATAAAGTCTTTCAGTAAGGTGGCAGTAGGCTAAACATCAATGACTCGTTTGGTTGGCGGAATAGAATGGAATGGAATAGAACAGAAAATGAATGCAAAAATATCAATTATAATGTATGATTCCTACGTCAGAGGGAATAGCTCATCCTAATTTCCATGAAAATCACGGAATAGCTATTCCGCTTTAAAATGAAGGAATAATTATTCCGTGATTCTCACGAAAACTACGAAGAGTTATTCCTTCCGACGTCGGACTCATGTATCGTATTTGACGTTTTTGCATTCATTTCCTATTGTATTCCATTCTATTCTATTCCGCCAACCAAACGATACCTAGATATATTTATTCGATGACAAGAGACTATACATACAAAGTTTCATGCATTTCATATCTGTTGCATGACCCTACAGGAAGTATTGTACTAATTATATGACCAAAGCAATGCAATTACTTGCTCGTGTTTCAGAAGCATGTGAAGCATGAACAAGACCATCCAAAATTGGAGCACTCTTAGAACTAAACATGACAAGACCACAAGAACTCGTCTAAAGATGTATCAGTGACATTTTGATAACAAGGGTCGGAATTTCTCCTTTAGCCGGTTCTATTACTTGCATTCAGCTAAACAAGTAGAAATTCGAGAGTCTACTAAAATCCTGCTATCACCAACAGATGATAGTGCATCGATACTGTTCCTATGTTGCATCTCAAACTGATTCTTTAATCTGTCTCCAGGTTTTTCATCAGGCCAGCAAATCCAAATTGTCAAGTTGTGTATGCTTGTGGTATAAACATCCCACCATAATAAACAGCAGATTTGAACAGAATGCATCAATGAAGAACATAGTAGTCAAGGCGCAAGGCCGCGCCTTGGGCTTTTTAGCTGCCTTGGGGCGCTATATGCGCAAAATTTGGCCTAAAACCCCTAAAGGTGCAAGGGCTCGCCCAAGAGCCTAGTCGGGCCTTTGACTACTATGATGAAGAACAAAGAATAACTGATGAATAATCTAACTTAATACCAGACAAATCTTGCTGAAATTTTTTGTGAAATGCTGCTAGAAGCAACTAGGAAAAGGACACTAAGTATTTTCCTACGGAGTCTATCCAATCAGTTCATAAATATAGGAATGAATGAATCCTTTTCTATTAGGCAGCACAAAAATAACAGTAGACGTTGCAAAATACTAAGACAAAATCTTCATCCTAAGCTAAAGGTCACATCTCTATTATTCTCTCACATCTATTGCAACCTTTAAATACAAATGCAGTAAAAAATGTATGTTAAATTGCTATGTTACTCAGTATTGCAGCGTCTAAGCAGAAGAAACATAATGCAGATAAAGTACATTACTCTGAAGGCCTTCATTGAATAGCATCACCATCTCAATCATCATCATCAGAGCTTCCCTCATCAGTACTATAGTCACTACTATCATCATCGTGATCAAGAATATCAATCTGTACATGGCGAACCTGGATCGTCTCTTGCGGCTGCAATCCTGGAACAACAGGCTGCAATTGTTGCTCCGCCATCCTAGGCACAGGAAGGGACGCCAATGGAGGCAATGGATCCCCTGGCTTCCAGCCAGGTGGCGGTGGAGGCAAATCGGTAGGCAACTCCACTGGCATCCCTGGTTTCCAACCAGAAGGAATCGCGAAATTTGGGGGAAGTAAATTTCCCAACGGATTCTCTGTGAGTTGTGGTGGAGGAGGCTCCATAATTGCTTCAATAGTTTTCTCCTTAGTTTCAACCCTCTTAGGCAGTCCCACATCAAGGTCTGCAAATGCATACAGCTGAGAAGCTCTCATTTGTTCATCTTGTGGTGCAGGTGGAAACGCCCCTCTAAGTGGCGCTTGTCCGGCGCCAAATTCAGGTGGTGCGAAGGTCGTGTAGCTTATCCGGTGAGCATAAGATAAAATATCGGATAGATTAAGCTTAGAGGCAACAGTAGTGTTCTTAGCATCATCATAATCATTATCAACATCGCCGTCATCATTATCCTCATCGCCTGAAGGTTTGGACTTCAATCTTTTAGGTCGGCGATAATCGGAGTAATCATCAACTAGCATATCAAGAACTCTTTCGGCTTCTTTGAGTTTACTGGCGAAATTGAGGAGAGACAGATCTTTAGCTTTGATATCTCGAGCGAGTTTTTGTTTGGCATCTTGAAGATCGAGGATTTGTTGGAGCTCAGCGACAGCTTCAAAGAGTTGAGCCTGAAGAGAAGAAAAAAGGGCAATAATTTCCTTTGTGGAAGAGGGGTTTGAATCGAGAGGAGGCTGTGGAGTTGATTGAGACTGGGAGGAGAGAAAGGTAGGCAGCGATCCCCTAAAGGCAGAGAGCCAAATGGATCGACTGGGAGAGACTTCGAATAATTTGGAGGCCAGAGAAGCCATTTGGAGAAGAAGAAACTGGGCACGTCGGAGAGGGGGGAAAAGAGAGAGGAGAGCGGAGGATGTGGGGGCGGCGGCGGTGGAATTAGGGGGATTGAGTTGCGGCTGGTGGGGGTGAGAGGACGAAGAAGAAGAGGGGAATTTGGGAGGAGTAGGGTTTTGAAGAGCAGGAGAATTGGGGTTCGTAAGCCCTAATCTCGCCGGAGATTGTACTATTTGGTGTTGAAGCATCTTCTTCTTCTTCTTCCACTTCTAATTTGAGAGAAAAGAGAAGTCGACAGAATGAGATTTATTGAAGCAGAAGATCCAACACCGTTCAGTCGCAAATTCGCACTTTTAGATGCAACAGTGTTTATATTAGATGATAGCGCGTAGTTAACAACACATGGCCCGTGGGCAGCCTATGAAATTGCTTTGGAAAGGCAAACCAGTTATTTCCTATTTACATAATATATGAAAATATAAAATATTAGTTTATTTCAAACTTTTTCATGTATGTATTTTTATGTTATTTTAAAATGAAAGTTTTTTTGAAAAACTAAAAAGAAAGTTAAAATTCAATATATTAATTTAAATTAAATGTAAAGGTAAATTCGTTTTATTAAATGATTAATTGATTTGTTAATAAGTGTGAAAAGTGTAACATGATTAATATAAAAAAGGAGCAAGTATTTTTTTTAAATGGAGAATCAATAATTGCATGTCCAAAAAAAGTAAATATTTCAAAAACTCCCTATGAAAATTTTATTTGAATTTCACATTCTCTGTTTTATTAAAAACTCATAAATTTTAACAATAATAAAATTTTATACAAATTCTACCATTCTTTTTTAAATACTTCCAAATATTTCTGATCATCTCAATTAATCAAATTCATAAAACTCTAACAAATTCTACATAGTTTCTCATAAATTCCTCATTTCACTGTCATAATTTTTTTTATGTCTGAGCTTTATTTACTAATGCATGTTATTGACATATGATATGACGGTCTATGGTGGTAGTATGTAATCGTAAAAGCTCAGATTTGCAAAGATTAGAGGTATATATTGGTGGAATTATAATTTTCTAATTTTACTTTTGAAATATCATTATTTTTAAAAAAATTTGTCACTAACAAATGGTTTATTACCGCATGTATCCTAAATTCCAAAGTACACTGGAATCATTTTCTCATATATTAAAATTTAGAAATCAACCATAAGAGTGTTTTTAAGAATTTAACAAAAGTGGCATTGTTTATGAAAAACCACCCCCGTTTGAGTTGGTTGATATTTTTCAAAATTTTGAAGTAAGAGCCAAGAAAAAATTCTAGCATACATCAAGATTTGACTACATGTAAATTCTCATGCTAACGTGACAAAGTAATAGAAATTATTAATTAGAATTCTAAAGAAGAGCAGACTACTTCCAACATAGGCTAAATTTCTATAACAGAGAGATAGATTTAAAAGTCCATTTGCTCAAAGCTTAAAGAATATTTCCTTATAAATATCAAATGTACAATGTACAAAGTTAATTTACACTTTCTAGTGCATGTCCCAAGTAGACTACTCTCGCTCGACCAATAAGGGTATGTCAGATGAAAACACACGCTATGTAACGAAAATCTATTGGAGGATAATAGTCTACTCCCTCATACACTAATCCATTCCTCGATCTTCACTTATATGGACTAGCCATTACAACACTAAGTTTTATCCTGACTACAACATATTGCCTGAGGCCAATATCCATATTCGCCTAACTTGCTAAGGTGATTGGAGAAATCAAAAATAAAAAATCTTACCTTCCACTAAAGAATCTATTGTTCAAATATTTGTCCTCGGAAGTTCTTTTGAATAAGAATCTGATGCTCGGTAGATGAAAGTTCTGAAGTGGATGAATGTAGAGCTAAAGTTCTGAATAACATGAAAAATTAAGTTGAGTCGTGTCTAAAACACTATTCTTAAAAGATATTTTGTAATTACTCCCAGGATTAAACAACTTCTTCACTTTCGACTTAAAAGTGGAAACAGAACTCAGAAATGCATAGTATATATCCAAAACAAAAGTTTTTAAAAGAAAGGCAAAATAATATAAAAAACAATGAAAAATGTTGGAATGAATATTGGATAATCAGAATAATATTTGGATAACAAATTGGATTAAAAAGAATTTAGAGTAGGAGAAGTTTTGCACTGGATGTTAAACAAAATGAGAAACAACCCATTATATAGGGATGGAAAAAATATACGTTGAAAGCTGCAATAATCAGCTTTAAAGGTAATTAAAAAGCTGCTACAGAAATTAAAAATTTGTAACCCACAAGCTTTAAAATCCCAACTTAAACTTGATGAAAAACTCCAATAATTGTATTCAAAATATTGGACCATAATTAAAACTCATCCTGAAACTTGCAATGATTAAATAAAATATATAAATGTTTACTTTGAATTGGCCTAATAAAACATCAACATGAATATCTTATATATATATATATAATATAAAAGTAATTAAATCAACAAAAGTGCTATATACACAGCCATTTGACGTAAATCTAATTTTTGATAAATAAAAAATTAATTCATCTATATAATTTACCATGAAAAATAATAACTCTAAAACCATGGTCAAAATATCATAATATTATTTACAAGTAAACTTGTAACACCTCATTTAATTTCTTTTGAAATAAAACAATTTTTCCAACAGCCCCCCACTTATTTCAAAAGAATTTAAAGAATTTCTGGATATCTCTGATTTGCTATATAATGCATGACATTGGTTTCTTTTGGACTATGAACCAATACTTGATAAATAAATTTTAATCCACGGAATATTTGATGAAACATAAAGTTTCTATGAACCAAATAAGCGTTACTGTGAAATAAATATTTTATCATATCGCATTACACCAAGTACATTTCTGTTCAACGCGGTTTTGCGCAAATAAGACATGAGGGTGCCTGGTCTTTCATAAGTGCTCTAGAGATAGTGCCAATATCTCATAGAAGAGGCCCCACTTCACACTTACATAGGTGATTTCATCAAGTGTATATTACACTTTATACACCACTCATAAGAGCTATGAAATTCATTAAGAGTATTTAACTCAACCTCTCAAATATGCAACATAGCGCTTTCTCACATCTGGGATTAAAACATATATAAATTGTGCTAGAAAAACTTAACAACGATTTGTTATTACCCATATGAACTTACTTCATAGGATCTCCAATCACATAAGTTGGATTCTCATCTTTGTTAGTTTCAAATTGGCTTAAGTCCCATCCCCTCTGATGTTTCATATATTAATTTCTTTCCCAAAGGTTTGGT
>CATIWQ010082517.1:0-16454 GCA_949673415.1 Euphorbia schlechtendalii | reverse complement strand
CACGTTTGTTTTTATTTAACAAAAAATTTATAGTCTCTACATGTCTTTTTTTTATTAGGCTAAAGTTAGCCATGAATTTCCCAAATTTGATGTAGATTTTTTAGGTGATTAAAGCCCGATTCGATCAAAAGTTGTTACTTAATAACAATTAGATTAATATTGTGCAAACTTTTGCAGGAGCTCACACCATTGGACTAGGACACTGTGTGATAATTGCAAACAGGCTATTCAATTTCACAGGAAAAGGCGACACAGATCCGTCGCTAAATCCAACATATGCACAATTCTTAAAACAACAGTGCAAGAATTCAACAGCAGCGACAACAGTGGAAATCGACCCTGAAAGCTCACTTTCATTTGATTCAAATTACTTTGTGGCATTAAACCAAAACAAAGGCTTATTTGTATCTGATGCAACTTTGCTTACAAATCCTGAAGCTGCTCGATTGAGCCGAAATTACGAAAGTCAAAGGGCTTTCTTTGCTGGGTTTGCTCAGTCTATGATCAAAATGAGTTCCATAGGAGGTAAACAAGGAGAAATTAGGAAAAATTGTCGTGTTGTTAATTAACCAATTAATTGAATCGATAACCAATGTATTGAGTTATAATTAGCTACTAAGTAGTTAATTAAGTGACTTATTCTTTGTTTTCTTGTTTGAAAAGTTTGTTTTGTAACAAATTAATCTGCAAGAAATGGTATGTCGTTGAAACTTGAAATACAACAAAATAAAATGTCTTGTTTCTTTATTATTTCCATGGTTTCATCTGAGTCCAATGTACTATACTATTTATTATTTAACAAACCTAACCGCTTTAGGTATAAAGATGTTTTAACACAATATCATGAAACCTTAATAAATATAGACTTAATGCATCAGAAAATGTCTGAAATAATCAATAAAAACTCGTTGTTCCCCTTAACTTTTAAAGTGACCTCCTAGTAGACCTGTTCATGTGAGCCCGCTTCAATGGGATGGGCTTGGGCACTCATTTTTTGAAAAAGCTCGGACCGAGCTTGAACTCGTCAAAGCTCGAAAATTTATGGACCAGGCTTGGTTTTTATATAAATACCCAAGCCCGGCCCGAACCCGGCCTGACGAATAATTTTATTTATTTATTATATATTTATACATTACGTTTATAATTATTTTAAGATTTTGTACTTTATCCTATTAAATTTTTATATTTTATTACAATAAATGTTACCAAATATTAAAGATTTTAAGTAATCAATTCAATTATATTTAAAATTTAAACATATTTTGACTTATTTTATAGTTTTTTATTAATTTAATAAAAAATTTATAATAAAAAAAAATATTCATGGGCTTGGGCTGGATTTAGGAATGACCTTGTTAGCCCGACCCAAGCCCAGCCCGAGACCGAAGTTCTAAAATACGGGTTTGGGCCGGGTTTGGGTTGACCTTTTTTTATAAAAAGCCTGTCAAGCCCGGCCCGAACCTGACCCGGCCCGCCTGACGAACAGGTCTACCCCCTAACTACCTAAATTTTCAAAATGTGCACCACTTTGCCCTCCTTACGAATACCATGTATCAGCTTCTGGTTGATTTAATTATTCAAAGATGTCAAGTTTTCTGATTTTTTCTTTTCAATTAGAAGCGGACACTTGATGCTTAGGGAATAAAGTAATGCACTTTTTCAAAGTTGAAATATTTATGACTTACGGAGACCACTTTGAAAATTCAGGAGAACAGCGGGTTTTTTAGAAGAACTTTGGACATTTACTAATTAAATCATGAAATAACTGATTTGTAGTTCAACCTTATTTAATCATTATCATCGTTCCACATATGAACTTTTTATCACTATCTTTGACACCATGAGCTTTGATACACGACCAGTTAAAGTTTCTTGCTAATAAAGTTGTTCATCTCGTGTGAGTTTGGATTGCTCAATACAGATTGACAATTGAAGATTAACAATTAAAAGTTTCCCCAGCCCACCAACTACCTCTTGGTTGAATTGGATTTATAACTCTACTCCTTGAACATCAATTAAGGTTGTTCGAACTACATAAATGTGTATGCAGCGAATTTGAATGGGATGATCACTCCTTAATGCGACCTCTGCTATTCCCAAAAAGGAAAAATAAAGTTCCTCTAAATCCGGCAGTATAGATGGACCACAATTGTGAGTCTAATCTAAGCTCTTAAATATTTTTTTTGAAAAACTAAGCTCTTAAATATTGAAAATAAAAAATATATTATTCAGCTACGGGAAGTATATTCAAGATAAATCCTAACACTGTTTAAAATTTACGTAAATTATACGACCAAAGTTGATGTTTTGTTTAAATATTTATACGAAATAATTCTCACTTATAAGTTTTAGCCATTCATTTTGGGACTTTAATAGTGTGTTTTGTCATTTTTTTGAAAATAAAATTCAAAATTAGTTTGATGAATGTCATGAATTAAATGAAGTTGATTTAATTTTTTGTAAAAGAAAATTGTTTCCAACGTACCCTAACCAATTTGATCTCGGGTGCGCCTTAAATAAAAAAAAGTCCGACCCATAGCTTCTAAGCTCATGTACGTTTATCATTCTAGCTTTGTGAGTAGACCTGGGCATGGACTAGATTCAGCTCAGCTTATCTCGAGCTCAATTGGACCCAACAAAAAACTATCAACCCAAACTCATCCGAATTTCTAAACAATAGTAGTTGGGTTCGGATCAAACCTATTTACACCATGTCTTGAGTTGGCTCAGTCCGACCCACCCATTCCATAAATTGATTTTTCGAATTACTTATCTCTATAATATAATAAATAATTGCAAACATGATTGCTAAAAAAGTAAACAAATTACATCCAACAACTTCATTCTTCAAACAAATATTAAAAAAGAATAAAACAATCTGAGTGATTGTTAGAGTTACGTATAAAAATACATATTTCTATAATGCTAATGTATATTAGATTCAATTAGGGATAGTAACGGTCCGGATCCGGACCGGGTCCAGCTTTGACCCGGTTCGGATCCGTTTGAATGTATTAAACCCGGATCCTTTGGATCTATAATTTTAGGATCCAGATCCGACAGATCTCACGGATCCGGGTCTATAAACGGATCCAAAACAGGTCCATGTGATTAACATCCAATTATTAGTTTCAACTTTCATACTTATACATTTCACCTTATTTCAAACAATTTACATGCTCATTTAATAATGTTCATGTAATTGAACTTACGTGGATCTAAAATTATATTAACAATCCAATATTTTCGAGGTAAATAATAAATATAAAAGTACAATTAATCTTCAATTACGGATCCGGGTTTCATTGTAAAATCTGGACATGGATCCGTATCTGTTTTCTTGGACCCGGATCCGACGGATCTATAAAATTAAGATCCAGATCTTAAAAACGGATCCGGACCTGGTCCAGGATCCGTTACCATCCCTAGATTCAATAATTACATCGGGTTGAACCGGGCTGTACTTGAATTTTTATACTAAAATTATGTTAATATCACATCATAATTTATTCGGACTGCTTCGAATTCGACAAAAGCAAACCGTAACTATTCTCCAATTTGCTTGCCCAAATTTGTCTAATGAAGGACCAGACTTGCAGGTGCGGGGTGCCCAGGTCAACTTTCGAGTTGTAACCAATGAAGCAAAATCTTCTCGTCATATTTCTGTCTGGCAGATATATGATAATAAATATACGAATCTTGAGAGCAGGAAAGAAAAAAGTACTTTTTATGTTGCAAGAAAAAGAGACATCGAATGCTTAATTGTAATTCAAAGTCAAAATAATATTGAATAAAAAAAGTCAAACAGCATAAAATCTTTAATTCAGCAAATGGACTACAAACTCCCCGATTTCCATGCCACTACGTCTTCCACCTTTGCTACCAACAGTTTGCATTTATGACCTTCTCTTTTTAAGAACCCGAAATACGATTTCAAGATTTTTACTGTCCAGTAAAATTTATGATAATAACTTTGTTAAAAATAAAGTTTTAATTACTTTGCTCCTTACCTTCTTATTTCACGTTGGAAGGGAGGTGAGGTCACCAAACCATTGCTCGGTGGTTAATTATATTTATATATATACATATAATGAAGATAAGGTGCTATGGTCAGGCACCGTGAAAGCTAATCCATATGGAGCATGGCTAGAATATAGTAGTTGCCTAGAAAAGCCGTTATTGTGACTATATAAATGTAAATATATAACAATAATTGGTGAACTCTATGCTAGGTGTCCCTTTGATTTTAGAAAATCCGTTGGCGATCGAGTTGTTTAAGTCCCGCAACGGAATTTTTAAGTTCATAGGCCTATATGTGTTTGTTATAAGATTTTTTTTCCTTTGATGATTTATTGAAAACTTAATTTTACATCCAAAATACAAAAATGTTAGTGAAATTGACTTTTTATATTGATTACAACCTCAGCAAAAGTTTTTAGCAACCCCAACATTTATTTAAGAATTTTATCAACATCATTGCCTTATCATTTGAAGACTTGAAGTTCAAGTGAGTAGTAATATAGAATGTCCAAATGTTGCTCTATTTGTCATATTTTTTTTGTAATTACTTTGCTTTCATAAGAATACCTCTTATTTGGATGGCATACCCATAAATTAATTTTTAATTTATAAATGCAAAATTTGAGACCCCTAATGATTTTTTTTTTGTAAGAACACGTTCATGCACATTAACATAGTAACTAAGAGGTTTTACAAACTATGTTTCTAACTTTTTTCCATTTCAATTAATTATGATTGCATATAACAAATATTCAGATATGACAAAAATCAATTGAGAAAGTAAATACTCCGTCGAAAGAATTCGAGTATTATGATAATATATATAAAATTGCATATAGGTGTTCCTCCAAAGAAGGTATTGGTTTCAGAACAAAGAAAATTGAAATTTCACAACAGAGATAAGTCCGAGTCAAAAAAATCATCAGAGAATAGTTTGAGCCAAAAAAAAACCATCATTCAGAATATCTAGATAAAGACGAATTATTTATTAAAAAAATGTTTTTTTAATAGTTTAAAACTAATATTATGTATTTGATATATTTGCTTTTTAATAGTTCAAAGCTAATATTATGTATTTGATATATTGTCATAGAAAACAAAACTTCATCAAGATCAAGATTAATTATGCAATTTTTAAATACAATTGAAATAAGCTATTATTTTGATTGAATCTAATGTTTATTAACTTATTTAAGAGCTAATATGTTAAGGAAAAATATTATAGGGCATAATGTCAAAAAAATTTAAAAAGATTAGAGTCCTAATTAAAGATGGATTTTTTTTACTTACAAAGTACTTAATTTAACGTTCCTGTAAATGAACTTATATACAGCTAGCTAGCTTGTAAACTTGAAAGTAAATCAACTAATGGGGTGGACATGATAAACTTAAACAGTAAACAATTTAATAAACATTAAGGACAAGTTAAGCCTATTTTATATTAACATTAATCAATTAATTCAGCAAGCTTTGACAAAATTCTTTGACTTAATTTGCCTATAAAATTGAGGCTCGTTCAATTTCTTCTTCATTCTCATATCCTAATCAATAATTTTTTCTTGAAATATTCTTTAAAGAAAGAAAAATGAAAAGAGAAGTCCTATTTTTGCTATTGTTAGTTATTTTGGGAGCTGTATCGATTTGTAAAGGCCAAGACTACGAGGGAGATGATGGCGAGGACAACAAGAAGGGTAGCGTTTTGAGTGGCGACTTTTACAAGGAAAGTTGTCCCGAAGCGAAGAAGATAGTGAGGAACATAACGTGGAATAGAGCTGCAAGTAATCCTGTTTTGGGTGCTAAACTATTAAGAATGCACTTTCATGACTGCTTTGTTAGGGTACGTAATTCGATGCATTTACGAAATCCATATAAAAAAACGAAACGTATGCTTTTTCACTAACCTGTAGCTCTCCGAGTGAATCAATCCGGTTTTTAAAACCCTAATTTTATAGTTAAAGAATATTAATTTATATAGTTGTTAATGGAAAATTTGCAGGGGTGTGACGGTTCTATACTATTGGATCCAATTGGAAAAGATAAAGCAGAGAAAGACGTGATTCCGAATCTATCATTGTCTGGGTACGATGTCATCGATGATATAAAGGCCGAACTGGAGAGTGTTTGCCCTGGCACTGTTTCTTGTGCTGATATTCTTGCTTTGGCTGCTCGTGACGCTGTTTCTTTTCAGGTAAATTGTATATTTAATATATCGATTTATATCCGCTAAAGTGGCCAAGTGTCCTAAGTCGCTTTAAATATAGGGTGTTAATTTGATAACTCTAGTAAACTTCAAGCGCTTATATAGAGGGTGTTTGAATCTCAAGGCGCTCTTAGACTTAAAAATAAAAGGGGCCTCACATCAAATTAATAAACGAGACTAAAAAGTGACATATAAAGTGGTAGATTATGTATTAAATCAATTGTTAATGAATGGTTGCAGTTTAAGAAGCTACTATGGAAAGTGCAAACAGGAAGAAGAGACGGAACAGTTTCTTCTGCGGACGAAGCCGATGCACTTCTTCCTTCTCCATTCTCAGATTTTCCGACTCTCAAGAAACAATTCGCCGACAAGAATCTTAATGTCCAGGATCTCGTTGTTCTATCAGGTAATTTACTGCAAACAAAGTCATGTCGAATTCCATACAAAAACAATATATGCAACAAATTCGTTCGTTTGAAAAAATAAGGAATTTACGTTTGAAAAATAAAACAACAAAAATGAAAACATTTGTAAGAATACAATAGCGACGGACTATTTTCTGACAAATTTGTTTCATTAATAACAGAATCAGAATATTTAGAGTAACAAATATTCATCACTAAATTGTGTATAAATGGCTTTTGGCGACATAATCATTTGTCGCTAAATAATATACCGAAGGAAATTAGTGCTATTAAGCTAAATTTTCTGGTATGATTTTGATAACATTGCTTTAAAATGATTAATGAAGAGTGGGTGCTATGATCATATGCAGGAGCACATTCTTTGGGAGAAGCACATTGCGCGACATTTGCGAATGCAAGGCTATATCAGTTCAATACAGATCAGGAAACAGATCCCAGCCTTGATCCAAGTTTTGCGGAATTCTTAAAAAGTCAATGTCCAAATCCAGCGAGTCCAAGTGCAACAGTAGAAATGGATAACGGTAGCTCGCTAAAATTTGATAACACTTTCTACGATAATCTCCTGGCAAACAAGGGTGTTCTTCTATCTGATGTAGCGCTTCTACAAGACCAAGAATCGGCTAGCATGGTTACGAAGATGCGCAAAAACAAGGCGTTTTACACCATGTTCGGTCAATCTATGAAGAAAATGAGTGCCATTGAAGTGCTTACTGGAACTGCTGGCGAAATTCGAACGAATTGCCGTCGGGTTAATGCGTGACAGATTTATTTATGCTATTGGTGATTTTAAGTTCATGATTGGACTACTTAATATTTGTTATATGTATCTTAACTAATAAAATCTGAATAAAGATAATTGTATATGTTATAAATCAATTGGAAAATTTAACTAACGATTCTGAATAAAGATAAATATATATGTTATAAATCAATTAACTTGATCAATTTACGGGCCTCAATACCATCGAATCTGTTGAACAAAGGATGTTTTCAATTTGTGCAAACCTGAAAGCATCTTTAGTAGCTAGTCTATTTGTTTATCTTTCTTGACACATAAGCATAAATAGACTTTCAACTAAAAAACACCTCTACACTAAATAGTTTATTTAATTTTTCAAGCTGATGTGTCATTTTAAATATTGAATATAGTCTATCTCATCTTCCACAAATAGACAATGAAATAAACTAATGACTCATCAAATTAACATTATTTTAATGTCAATCTAATACCAAGCTGGAACTCCAATTTAATTTGGCGCTCAAATATTTGTTCAACTCTTTTCTCCCTCTCAAATTTGGCACTCAAAATGGTAGAAATTGTTCAGGCGGCAACCATTTTATTAATTTATTGACTACCTTGAACAATCTGATAAATCAATTTTTATCATCTTTGCTAATTTTTATTTGATTTTCCCCTCATTTCTCTCATTTATTCTCCAGTATCTGTAACAGAAACAATACTTTCAGTCGGAGGTTGCGACTCTGAAGGGCTAGTCATTTTAGTTGTATGTGTGGAGCATTTGGACGAAAGGTAAACTCAATTACTATGATCAATTTCTTTTATCTTTCATATATTATAATGTTTGCTCATATTATATAACTTACTTGTTGCACACCGAAAATAAAATTGAAGGGTTTGAGGTCACTTTCTTCATTATCCTTTTCTTTATAATTGCACACTTAGCCTACCCTTAAAACCCAAGGTCATGTTTCTATTATTCTTGAATCTTTCATCGATTTGTATTGTTTTTTAGTTCTTAATGCACTTTAATGAAATACAGTCCAGTATTGTAAAGTGATGTTTTAATCAACAATGTATCTAGAATCCAGGCTCTGAAATGTATTTGTTGTTTTGTTAAAAACACTAACATAACTTGTATTGATGTAATCTTCCTTCTTATATTTAACCAAGAACTTGAGTCAGTTGAAACTTTTTCTTTTATGTTACTTGTATATAATATTGATATGTATAGAATATATTTGTTATTGTATTTATGTTGTTTCTTTTGAGATATTTTGATTAGAATAGGTTATTTAGTTAGTAATTACGTTTTTTATTATTAATATTTAATATTGTAAAATAATACAATTTTAAATGAAATAGACAATCTAGTGTAGACATCTTTTAAAAATGTATTATCTATTTTTAAAATTATTGACATGTCATTTGTGTGATAGTCTATTCCACATGACACATCATGTAGAATAGATTAACTACTAAAGATGCTCTAACAATAATAGAAGCAGAATTTGTTTGAGAGTAAAGGACAAATTCGTTGTTGCAGGCTCTCTGGATAACAACTAAGCTAACTGTATTTTTGTGTTTTTGTTTTCTCTTTGTTTTTTGGGGCAGGAAAATGCGAAATTGAATTTTGAAGAAGAAGAAGAAATAAAAGTACCTGAAATTGGGGAAGAGGGCGATGCAGAATCCTCCCATTTATTAATGGATTCTGTACACGAGTGAAGACCTTTTTCCTTCCTTGTTTAAATTCAATTTTCTATTTTATTATTTTTGAAGAGCGTGAGAGAAAAAATGAAATCTAGAGATGAAAACAGAAGAGAAGACAGATAGATATTATGTGAAAGTTGTGTTTTGAGCCATGTAATGAAATAAAAAGATAAAGTTACTACTATTCATATTAATACTAACGTATTTCTCACGAGGTTGACTAGACTGCCACTCTCAATTATTCTCTTAATCATCTCCAAACAAAAGCTAGAATTATCAAACCTTTCTTATCTTATTTTAAATCAAGTTCTTTGTTGTTCTTGCTTTATTGGATCAACTTTGTTTACTTCTTAATCATTGTCGTTTTTCTTATCTTTGACGCACCCTTTGGTTTACATCTCTTACTTGAAATTTTTTCTTAAACGACTAGAGAGAACTTTGTTATAAACTTGGGTTATATTATTTCAAAAGAAAGTAAACTATTTATTACAAAGTTTACTTCATATTATTTTATAGAATATATCAGTTTTATTTATATAGTTTTTAGTCAAACAATTTGACTTGCAAGTTACAAATTCAAAGAGTTTTAAATCTCATTAGTACTGCACATTTATTCGGCTATTATGTGTTGCCGTTTATCCCTTTTAATTGAATTCAATAGCCTTAATTTTACTTTGGCTAATTTCTTGTAATTGTTAGGCTCAGATTGGGATTGCTTTCCCAGGTTGTTTTTTCAGGCTTTTGCTATAAGCAGAAAAGTTGATTTTGAAAAAAAAACAAGTCAGACAGTTCCTAATTATATAGTATGAAGGATCAAAATGTGTTGTTCAAAGTTAAAATATGTAATTCTATTAAAAATTTTTGAGCGCAACTTATCGGGGTAGCAGATTGAAAAGCTGTTGGACCCAGTCGAATGTAAAATAGGAATGACTCTTTTTCGAGTTCATTGATAATTTCAGAAAAAGTTACTTCTGAAGTTACTTCTGAGTAAAAAGATTGTTACTCAGAGTCCCCTTTAATATTTAATGTGTTTTAGATGCGGAAATAAGTAACACAAAATAAAATAGCAGAGTAAGGAAAGTGCAAACAAGAATTTTATCCTGATTTCGGCCTCTGCCTAATCTAGTCATTGGAAACTCTCGTCCAAAATTTAATCCACTACTAACTCTTCTTCTGGTGAAGAGTAAACCTTTTACAATGCCTTGACTGAAATATCCTCTAACAATCTTTGCTGAGCTATACCAATACAAAAGTTCCGTTCTTCTATATCTGAGGCTCTGAGCTTCGTCTCTCTTAAGTACCTTCCTTATGAGAACTTAGCTCCCTTACAATATCTTACCCTCAGCTTAGTGTAATTCACAACAGTTTATGAGAGAATGATTTATGTGAACTTCTGAACTTTGTTTCAGTCAGTTCAATTACAAACAGATGAGATTTTGATGTTTGCTATGAGAAAGTTGTAAGCGGATTGAGATTTTGTTTACTCTTAATTACTTGTATTAGAATTCGGCAACCTTCTCCAGTGGCAGAACTCAGGGAGATAATATTTCCATTAATATTAGGACAGTTGCTGGAAATACTGTCGTTGTCTCTCAATCTTGTTTCCGTTAAAGAGCTCGTCCAAATCTGATCCACGTCATGCCGTGTTAGGTTGATTTTGGAGGACCACTTTGTGCGGTAGTTGCAGGTGAGATTTGCAGAGAAGTTTTTGTTCCTGATTTTGTAACAACTTTTTTGTCTTGTAGTATGCTTGGGGACAAGGCACTCGGCGGCATTAAATGCAAAGTCAGCTTTTTGACTTTTTGGCGCCGAAAGACTAAGTTGACCTTTTACAATCCTCAGAGGGGCTTTTTAACGATCTGAGTCTTGAGTAATCCTCTGAGATATATAACACCTCTTTTGACTTTAACAGCTTCTGAGCATCCATAGCTCTTCTGAAGAAACCTTGTGCGTCTGAGGCGACTTCCTTCTGAGCCTTGCTTCTGAACTCAGAACTTACAAAACTATATAATCTTCAGAATCCAACAAATATGTTAATAAATAGTAAAGAAGAAAAAAGGGAATATATAGTAAAGAAAAAACGATCAAATTATAATTTGCTAGTAAAGAAAAAAAGAGAACATAAAAAAAGTAAAGAAAAAAAAATATAAAATCAGCTAAATAAAAGAACCAAACTATTAATATGATGAAAAAAAGAAAACATAAAAAATTACAAATAGCGGGAGTCAAACCCTGTACTCCGCGTGCAACGCTTGCTTTTGACGTAGCCTCTACCGCTACACCAAAGTGGTATCTAATGCCTATTCCATTTTTAAAAATTACATAGTATTTATTATTATTTATACATGTAACACCAAAACATTTTCGAGGCCCTCGGGATCTGGGGGCCCTGAACGGTCGCTCCACTTGCTCTTATCAATAGCCGGCCCTGTGCATCATAAATTAAAATCAATTAGGTTATCGAACTTCTCCACTCATATCACGATATTGATTGCTGCCTAAATCTAAAAAAAATTATCAACAGAAACTCAAATATTTAGTTGTTAGGACCACACACTTAATGTGCAACTATCGTTACACTATTAGAATAATTTAATTAACAAATAAAGAACAAAATAATTAAGAAAATAATCACTATGAACGTAAGGATTTAACATTGTTAACAACGTTGCCTACGTTTACAACATACAATCAAAGAAATAACATTAAGAGCTTTGCTTGGCATAAGTGATTTCAAGTTTTTTTGAGGAATTTATTCACAAATCCTTATTTTGTGTTTGGGAAGCTAAAATTTAGAATTTGAATTAGAAATCTATAGAATTGAATGTGCTTTTATCCCTCGAAATTGGTAGGATTTGGAGATATTATTCCTATTTTTTATTAAAATATTTTGATGACAATTATATGCTTCATTGCAAAATTAACACTTGTTTATTGCATTGCAGTTGATGGCTGTTTAAACACGTAGCACTCGTTTAGTTGGCGAAATGGAATAGAATGAAAAATGAATATAAAAATGTCAAATATGATACGTGAGTCCGACCTCGGAGGGAATAGCTCTTCCTAGTTCCCTTAAGAAGCGCAGAATAACTATTCCTTCATTTTCAAAAAGGAATAGCTATTCTGTGATTCCTATGGTTACTAGAAACAACTATTCCCTTCGACGTTAGACTCATGTATCATATTTGATGTTTTTACATATATTTTCTTTTCTATTCCATTCTATTCTATTCTGCCAACCAAACATGCCAGTAATGTTAGTATAATGTGAAAATGTAGCGTGAATGTCATCCTTTGTGAAAATAAATGCTAAATGCATTGACAATTCTCCCACCTTTCGCATTTTCACGTACTGTCCCCCTATCTTTTCAAAAGATCCCCGTAGCTCCATCTCCTTTGAAAAAGTATACCTCCCGACTCCCTCGATCGGACTAAACCACTCGCAGCTAAGAGAGTAAGATACACACACCAGCATATGTAAAAGGGTTGAAAATTCAACCTAATAATAACCCGACACATGGCATAAATGGTAAAAGTTACGAAAAGTCCCCAAAATAATTTCATTATAACCCTTTAATTTTTTTATATTTGCATTATTATCATCTTTTCATCAATCCTTCTTTTTTCCTAAAACCAACAAAACACAAATTTTATCATCAAACATACATAAATTTTGAAAAGTTTTTACGAATGTCATTTGATTTCTTTTATTTTTTTTTTATTGGGAGAAAAAGAAAGGAAATGAAAATGAAAGAAATGGGTGGAATTCTTTCTGGAAAATGATGAGTTTTGCAAGAAAATTCATGAATTTTTCTGAAAATTTTTCTGGAAAACAACTACATCTCCAAAAATTCATGAAACTTTGCTTTTCTAAGTCTTTCGGTGAAAAAATGAAGAAACTTTATCTAAAGAATTGTTAAAAATCTCATGATTTTGGTGAAACAAAGAATTGGCAAAGAAAAATCAAAAAATTTTGCAGAAAAATTAAAGAAAGAAAATGAAAGTTGTCGATGCATTTGGCCGAAAATAAACAATGGATTTACCTATCGGTGACACCTAGAAAATCCTTGGACGGACTTAATGGTGGCACCTGGAAAATCCAAATTCAATAACATGTTAAGATCATAGGGCCTTTTTCAAATAGTGGTTTAACGTGATAAATAACTTGTCCCGAAATAGCTTAAAAAACAATTATAACTAAACGCTAAAAGATGCAATCATTTTTTCGGTAAGAAATTGGGAGGAAAAAGCAGGATACGTAGCAGCCACAACAAAATAGTGTGAAGAAGACACACACATCCTAACCCTGAAAGAAACTGCTTAAAACTTAAATTTATCACATCAATAGGAACCCACAAACTTCAAAAAATAACCAGCTAGTGATATTATGTGTATACAAGTCAATAGAAGCCTTGCCAAAAATCAGACTGTACATCTTACAGGATAATTCATGTTAACAGTTCTCAGCATGAAACAATACAAAGAATAAACTCAAGTTTCAGGTACGGCAACTTACTGCTCATATAAGGAGAGGCCAAAATTTCAGTCCAAAGACATGGTTCACTAGCTATAACTGGGTACAAAAGACTCTTCCACACTTTGATGATCATAATTATGGCCATCACTATCTTCTAACCTGGCTGCCATTACAAGCGAGGGGTGTATGTGTGGTTGGGGGAACAGTAATTTCAGCCGAAATGCATCAACTCCATTCAGGTAGTATCGAAAGAGACGTTTCGCTCTGATAAACCCGAGACGCCCATATAATGCAAGTGCTCCTTTGTTTGTGACTTCTGCTTCTAAAGTCACCTTCACAAAGTTAAACGAGAAAAGAAAATCATCAGCATTAAAGAGAAGAATAATCTATTAGTTTATGAATCAGTTCTTCATCTTCCACATGCAGATATAAATTGGCACGCGCAAGTAGAGAAGAAACGGGAATTTTAATGTTTGCGACGAAAAAAAAAAAACAGATATGTATTCTCTTTCCTCCCTCAGTCTGTATGGATTGCTAATAAATAAAATGGTGAAGAAACAACAAAACTTAGGTTGAAATGTCGATATACACTGCACGAAGGCGTAAATAATGGTTGTGAAGTTATTAGACTTGACTTGGTTAACATACATCACCGTGAAACTTGGAAATTCTAAAAAAGATTAAGCTTCAAACAAAGAAATTTTGACGATGAATGTTTAGTTTTACAGAGAAGAGAAGATAAATAAGCCTTTTCCCTTGACGGCAACATTAACTTTTTGTGATGCACAAAACTTTAGACTGCACCAGTTCTATAAGTTTCTTTGGAAAAGAATGCTTTTAAGGAAATTACTGAAATCTCCAGCAGAGTTTGCTAAATGGTAAAACTTAAAGTTTCCAACTTGTTAGCCGAATCTGTGGGCAAATGAATAGGGTTTGTCTACATGGATGCAGTAATCAAGTGATAACTCCAGTTCACCCTATTATTGACAGCTAACAAGTTAGATAGACATTTAAAAGATATAATGAGCTGAAATCATAACAGGATTCTTACCTCTTCGCATCCTGATTCCATCATCACTTTGATACATCTAGTAACAAGCTCAGTGGCTGCAATTTAAAGAATTTCGATATCAAACAATATAGAAAAACCGCATAAGTAGGCATCAAATATGCACATGCATATAAGGTTGCTTTTTTTAAAAATCAATAAAAAATTCAAAACCAACCAATCTTTAAAAATTTTATGCCATTCCATCCGAATGGCTCCAAACACCAAGAATCAAAAGATCTCATAGTAAAGGGGCATTTCTATGGATTAGTTTGTCAACAATCAATCAAGCTAGAAGAATGAAAGCAAGCTCCATCTACTGATATTATTGACAAAGAGAAAGCTGTATAACATAAACAATAGCCAAAAAAAGAGGATGTACCAATGCCTTTTCCTCGATAAGGTTTGATTACCACTAACATAGCAATGTAGCCCCTAAATGTAGTGTTCCTGTGCTCCCCCATTTTGCAAACCACAGTTCCAACACATTTACCGTTGTGAAATGCCTAAAAACATGAAAATAACGAACATGAACCATGATAGCACACACAAAGGACGTATATTTACATTTTATACAAGGATATGTAGATATTACCAGAAAAGATAGTTGCGGCCATAGATAGACGAAGTAACGATAAGTGAAGATGGAGTAAGGCTCACTGAGTTCTTGGTCAACAAGACCCATGATTAACGGCAAGTGGTGCTCACCACCATAGCTAACGTATTCTATCTCTGACGCCTCAAATTCTACCTTTCTCTGTTCGACTTGGCTATTGCTGTTCTCCATTACTTATTGCTGGACAAGGTTGAATGTTTGGACCGAGTGCTTATTTGGGGCGGAATTGGAAGCAATTGGCACATCAAATGCCGCCCCTGTGCTTAGTGCCTTCTCACCTATATGCTAGATTTGGTTCAATTCCGTTTAGATCAGGCCTGTGTTTCCTCAAACATGGTATGTACTTAGCCTGCTGCAACAATATATAGACATAACACTCAAAAAGGCAACTCTGTGAGTGGCAGAGCCGTAACTTGATTCTTGAGGGAGTAAAAAATCAAGGACGTTCTATGGCTTGCCGCTTCTATTCTGCAAATATCTTTACTAAGATTGTCCTGGGAGATTGCTATCAAATTCTAATAGTTTCAGATTTCTAAATCCTAAAATAACAATGCAATCAAATTATCGAATATAAGTTTAAATCCGAACATATAAACATTTAACTAATTCTTAATTTTTCGATCTTAACTTACGGAAAAAACTAACCAAAATAGGGGATGAAACTGAGAAAACTAACCTTAATAGCTAAGAGAAGTAATTGTAGAATAAGAGATTGCGAAGGCGCAGAGGAGGAGGACGACGGCGGCGTTGGAGGAGGGACGGCGGCAGCGAAGTCTGAAGTTAGGCAATGAGAGGTGAAATTGGCCGAAACAATTGGGAGCAAGTTTAATCGCACTATATAGTATTACAATACTGTATAATGTGTATTTTACAATAGCCAATACAAGCAAATACCTCTCTTTGGCTAAAATATTTTTTACGAATAATATTTTTCATTTTCTTAATTTTTAAATTTGTAATTTTGCTTTTTACTGTGATTGCATCTTCCTCTCTATTTCTTTCTTTTTTTTTTTTTCAGATTTATTTTCTCTTTTTCCTTTCTTTTTCTTCTTCTTTCCTATCCCTCCCTATCACGATCTTTCAATATCATATCTCTCCATCTATCCATCTTCTCCATCTTCTCCATCATTTTTATCTCTCTAGATATGTTCTTCCTCGTTTTTTATCTTATTATTTTCTTATTTCTTTCGATTTTTGTTCGTTTCATCTTGTTTTTTCT
>CATIWQ010082514.1:0-19743 GCA_949673415.1 Euphorbia schlechtendalii | reverse complement strand
TAAATAATAATTATTTTTCTTTATTAATATTTTTATCATTGTTCTTTTTTTATTATTATTACTATTAATTTTTATTAAATATTAATTAGAATAATCATTATTGAAATTAAAATTTATGGACCTGAACTGAACTTAATAGATCTTAACTGAACTGAACTTAACTAAACTTAATAGATCTTAACTAAACTAAACTTAACTGAACTGAATTTGACTTAACCAAATTGAAGGTGAAAAAAATATGGCCACAACAACTCAAGGAAATTTGACTTCACATTTATTAATTTAACAACGAAAATTTGTAGTAGTGGTTATACCATGAAATTAAGCATTATATAAATTACCAAAAAGACACAGAGGATACTTAAGACCAAACTTAGCTTATCTTACCCCCAAAAAAAAGGGACCATAATTGGCTTAATCAAATTTAACACGTAAAAAAGGCAGCAAAAAACATAAAAGCAAACAAGTAGTAAAATGAGGCAACAGTGAAGGTTAAAATATTAAAACAAACAAAGAGGGAGTAAGAGCATCTCCAATAGTTAGTCTATTCTATGCTTAGATGGTATATGGAATAGACATTCAAATTAATGACAAGGATAAATAGATTAGACATTTTATAAATTTACCATAATAGATTGTGGATTCTAATTGTCTATTTGACATTTAATATATTATTTCAAATTAAATAACAATAACCAATCAATTGAAACCAACTGAGCATTAAAATAATATTTAATTGATGAGTCATCTAACCTATTTGATTGTCTATTTGTGAACAATCAAATAGAAAATGTTGATAATAAATGATAACACATCATCTAGAATATGATGAATAGATAATCTATTAGAGAGCTAATTTTTGATATAATGTCTATTGATGTTTATGTGTTAAGAATTGAAATGGAATAGACAAATTATTGGAGATACACTTGCCTTAATTTTCGCTAATTACAATGCTACTTGTGGTCTCGGTAGATCATAGGAATGAGGTTTTAGGTGATAAAAAAAGTCTTCTCACCACAAAAATTTCATTTCATTTGTTATTTATATTTAATAATGCATGGCAAAATAACATTTTAAAAAATGGAAAATACTCAGGACTATATGAGCAATTAAAAAAGGAACAAAAAATAAAATACACAATATTATATTCATAAAAACCTGTTATGATGAATTTTAAATTTCAAGTGTTTAAATATACTATTCAGGAATAGCAATTCTGAAATTGATAGTGTGCTGTGGCAAATAGTAAAATGTACCTTCCTATCATGTTAGGGGGTCGTACGTCTTAAATAAATGGCCTCAAATGAAAAGGAGTAGAGAACCCACGTAAGTTAATTTGAATATATGTCTGATTTTACTATTTATTCCCCTTAAAAAAAGATAAATAGTACCCTAAAATCACCTCGAATTAGACAACAAATTGACTTGAAAATGAAAAAGGTAGCTGAACTTTTTCTTGCTTTTCAACTACTCCTCCGTTGGTATCAGTCACAAACACAAACACAAACACATACAAAAAAATAAAATAGAGATTAAAAGAAAACAGTAAAAATGAAAAGAAAATGAAGAAGGACAAGGAGGGGCGGATTTGACATTTACGTGTTGTTAGTAAGTGAGAGAGAAGGGGACACAATTTTCGAAGACTGTAAAAAGAAAAGAGCGTTGAAAAATGGAGCAGAGTAAAGAATCGTCCTCTCCATTTGTCACATTTCACAGATGATAGATGGAAACCAGAAAGTGGGGTTTGATTTTGATAAAGTAATGGGTAATAAGATAGAGAGATGGAATGTCATTGCAGCACTTCTTGCGGGCAACTTCCTCGCTCCCAAACAAAAACTCCCCCCCACTCCCTCTTTCTTTACTTTTTTTTTTTATTTGGACAACTAAGATTGGGTTCGACTAGTTTTCATTTGGAATTTTACTACAAATTGAATCCAAGTTTGGCCCAGGCTACACCTTAATGGTGTGTTTGGAATGATCTATTTTGAAAAAATTCAATTCAATTGAATTTATTTTGTCAAATTCCCTTATTTGGAATAAACAAATATTGATAGAATTCAAATCATACAAGATTTGAATTCTTGTGAATGCAAATAATAGAATTCTTGTAAAAACTTGCAAGATTTCAAAGGAATTCGTTTGAATTATGCGTTTGAATATTATTTTTATCATTTTAACCTTCCCATATGCTTTTAGTTAAATGAGTCAAAATGTTTGTGTAAATTATTTCGAAAAAATGTTAAATATATTAATTAACAATCAGTTGAATTCTTTAATACAAATGAAGTTTCCAAACAAAGGAATTTGTTTGAGAAATGATTTCTATTGAATTCTTTTGAATGAATTCAATTCAATTCTTTTCATTTTCTTATGTGATTTGTTTCCAAACACACCCTAAATTTTGTGTTCGGTTCTTATTTTTAAATTTTTTAATCAGCTAAATAAACATAACCACAAGTATTGTCAAACATGGCGGAATTTACATGTAATTGCATAATTAATTTAATTTTGTCATGTATATCAAAATTATTTTGTAAAGAAATTTGAATGTCTAATTAATAGAATATTAGAAACTACAAGGTTTTATTTCTTTGTTAATTGTAATATACAAATATAAAATAAAATAATATAATAAATAGTCGGATTGAACTTATAACTTTGAATAATTATAAAACCCGACATATAAATACAGTAATGAAAAAACGAGTATAAATAAACATTATTTCAATAATATTAGAAATAAAATACTTATTTATTGCTTTGTTTTGCAAGATTAAAGTTAGAAATTAATAAAATGGATACGTAAAATTGAAAAGTTTAAAAGTTAGTTAAAGAAACATGGAAATTCATCAAATTTGATGCAAAAGTTCACCATTAATTATGATAAACCTTTTATTGGAGTTCCGTTTATAAAAGCATATAAACACACGGTACAATCAAATAATTTTGTGATGTTCATATAATAAAATTTGTATAATATTACATTAACATTTAAATGCAAGCGGTGTCCATTCATCCATGAACTCCATTCCTCTTAACATGAAATCGTCTCCGTAGAGAAATTTAAATTATAAAGGGATCGAGTTTGGGTCAGATTCAGTAAAATTGAATATTTTAAGTACAGTTTTAAATTGGGATGGTATTCTAACTCGTAAACATGTATAATGTTGTATCATTCATCCAACTGTATAACAGTCGTTTACCAAGCAATGCTGAAATTTATTCTTTTTAATGTGATACATTATCATCTATCGGTCAGGAGTATGGTACTCCAATGGCACAATTGAATTTATGATTGATGAATTAAACTTAAAATGAGTCAACAGACTTATGTTGCTGTAGACATTAATCATAATTTACCATTCTGGTTATTTATAATATTTGTTTTGAAAAATTATATATATGCAAAAGTGTTAATAAGAGTAAGACGTGGAGTTATAGTCATTTACCTAATGATTCCATCATCATTTATTATCAATGCAAAATTGCAGCAAAATGACTACCACGAATCAGGGCTGAAATAAGAGACTGCAAAATAATTTTTTTTGAAGAAAAGAATAGGACCCCCTTAAATTCATGGCTATGCCTAGTCTCTTTCTGGACAACAATGAAATTTATTGACCTTTATAATAAGCCAAACATATCATTGTCTCGTCAATTCATTTATATTGGTTACTTTTCTATTTTAAATTATAAACTCTTTCAGAGGCTAGGGTCTGTTTGGGTCTTGCTTATCAAGCTGTTGTTCTAATAAGTTTCTCTCAAAGATTTTGTATAGAATTACATATTTGAACTTTGAACAATACATTTTGATGTTTCATACTATTTAGTTAGGAACTGTCTATTTTGTTTTTTCCAAAATCAACTCTGCTGCTTGTAGGAAAAGTTTGAAAACGGAGACCGACCCTTTATTTGTTAGCAAGTATATTGAATAAATGAGATTTTATCTACTTTGTTTGAAGACATCTAGACTTTCATTTTATTTCGATTCTATAGTCTTATTTTCAAATATAGAAGTAAGCAATTTTGTGTACTATAACTTGTTATTCGCATAAATATTTTGATAATACGTATCTATGATATACAATATCAAAAACAATTACAACATCAATATGTTAACAGCCAGTTAAGAGAGTTAAGGAAACAAATTTAGGGACTTAATTTGAAACTTAAGTCCTGCAAACATAGAATAATCAAATACGAAATAAGTTTGATGGTAAAACCATTTTTGTCGCTAAAATGATGTTTTTGCGAGAACAATTCCATTTCATTTTCTCACTAATACTGGATTGACATTCCAAGGAAATGTTGAATAAAAATTATAATGCTCCTTCGTTTATTGAGTCACGGTGAAAGCTTGAATTATAGTGTGATATATTGAAAATAAATGTATAATTTTTATACAGTTTTCTTTGGTATGTGATTTTCAATTTTCCTTCTGTTTTCATCATATATTATTTTAAATTTTTTTGAAATGGTATAAATTTTACTTCTATATATTATTATAAATTTAATATAGAAATTAAATGTAGGAAACAAAATGCTCAATAGGCGACAGAAAACAAGGAAAACAATCAGATAATGAAGGAGCAAAAAAAAAACATTAATTTTGACCTATAAAAGTGACCGAGTAATTGGGATGGGGTAGAAAGGTAAAGTTAAAAAATAGAAAGCGTGGACCCCTTTTTCTATCTGTCGGTCATCGCCTCGAATTCCTCTCCCTGTCCTAAAAGTGACACGGCAGCCGAGGGTCCATTTTTTCATTTTAATTCAATTACTTTTTTATTTTCAAAAAATTACCCCTAATTTCTTAATTATAAAAGTATTTACAGATAATGGTGTAAAATTATTTAATGGGCTTTCCATTATCGGGCAGCTCAATAACTCAACAACTCCTCTGACTCAATTACTTTGATTCCTTTTCCAATTAATTAATTTATTACTGTTCTTGTTTTATTATTATCCTTTATATTTTTAAAATTATGAGTTTCGGGACAGTCTTCTAATCCAACGGTCCAAATCGGGTCTTAGTGCATGGGCAGAGCAGTACGTTATGTTCGATGACAGCATCAATCAACAAACACACCTAAAATCTAATCAAATGGTGAGTTTATGCTGTATACACGGTGTGGTCAATCCCCGTACGAGGTGTTACAATCAGTGTCACGTGCATGGCTAATCCAACTGGCATTATCAAATTAATCATCTAACGCTTTTACCATATTCCTGATTATGTAAATTTCTATATCAACTATTGGATACATTTCAAGCAAAAAAATTTTAATCTACATATGATGTGGTACGGGGACAGTTGAAGGTGAAATCGACATTTGAATTTATGAGCAATACTTCAACGTGGTACCGACAAATGTTGTAATCTGACAAAATGAGTTAATCCTCTCATTTCTCACCGAATATTATCAAAGAAGAATATATCTGACACAATTCCATCACGACAAAAACAAAAGCGCAACAAAACACCCGACTAGTTGTTGCGTTCCATTTGACATATCATTAAGACAAAGCAACAATGTTAATTAAATACGACAATAATGATTTCATAGTATACACTAAATTTCCATTCTAATGTGACAATATGGTCTACGTTTTAAGCGAAAACAAATAATGTTAATTAAATGTATGACTTTTCGAACTTTATCATTGCAAGTAGCATCAAATGTAATACACCCTCCGTCTACTAAATATTGTCGTTTTAATTAATTCACAGTTTTTAAGACAACAATTAACCGAATGAGGTGATTTACTAACTTACATTTTCATAATTGTCGTACTCTATTTTCAAGACTTCATTAATATGTTTAAATGTTGATTTCTATAGTATTCTCATATTTTATTGGAAATTAAAATATGGTTATCCTGAAAGTTGAACAAATTAATAGGGGTTGGAATGGAAAATTCAGAGAAAAAGCACATTGGAAATACAAAATGATAATAAAAAATAAACATCAAAATCCCTCTAAAATGACAATAATAAGTACACGGAGGGAGTAATAAACAAGTAACGTGGATACAATGATATCAATAAAAATCCCACCTTATTTAAAAAAAAAATTGAAAAAATTTAAAAGGGTTCTGATTAAATTATTACAATCTAGAGCACTGGAAATTTAAACATATTACCGCAAAAATTGAAACCTTTCTATACAAATGAAATGGTTGGAGGAATAGTTCAAATTCCGGACAAAAAATACGGTATAAATAAAAATACGGTGGTCATTTCTGGAACTGAAAATCCAGGTGGGTAGGGTCGGGGGTCTGCAACCATGTTTTGTCTTTTTATTAAAATTAACGTTGGGTTTTCCGCTCTACCTTTTCTCACTCTTGTTATAATTAACCCCTTCCCCTCATCATCTCTTCATCATCACCCTTCTTCTTCTTCTTCTTCTCTCTCTTCCAGGCGATTCTCTTGGGGGATAAAGAGATAAGAAAATTTATAACTCCCCCTTCTCTTTCTATCTAACTCACTCAAAGGAGGCTTCTTTTTTTGAGGGGAATGTTGTCTGGCTCGAGGACTCTACTTTCTCTCCTTCTCTTCGTTGTCTCCGATTCACTTTTCTTAGATCTGTTTTTGATCTTGGATTTGATTCGGATTTGGTCATTTGTTAGTGTCGTCGGACCAGGCTTCATTCCCCCCAATTAATGCTTCCATTTCGATTTCTCCCAGGTTACCCTTTCAGGTCTGGTTTTTTTTTACTGTCCCTGCGTATGAATTTTTTCTGTTTTTACTTTTTGATTCAATTGAGAAAGATTGTGGGTTATATACGGATTGATGTAATGATGGAGTTATTTGACCAAATCCCAGATAAAAGGTTTTCATCATTACGCCCTTTTTTAGGCATAGTATGTGGGCGTGTTTGTCAGTTCTTTTAATGGTTGATGATTAAGCTGGTTTTTTTTCCTTTCTCATGATGGCTTCCGGAATCTGATCTGTCCGTTTATGGCATCTTCAGATCTGGTTTCCACTTTCTCAGTCATTCATTCTATTATTAATTCACCGGCTTCTCTCTCTTAGGGTTTCAATTCCCCTTTTTTTCGCATTTAGGGGTGGCGAGTTTCTGCCTCTTGTAAAAGGCATGAGCTGTACTAGGAAAGAAGAAAGCAGACACGTTTCTCTTTTCTGTCTTTATTTGAATAGTCTAATTGATTCTGTACAGATTGAGTTTTCAATACTTTACTCCTTCGTCTACATATGCCGGATTACGCTCATTTTTTAGTATTTGTTTATCTGTTTCTTCGACTTAATTTTCACCTATAATAATTTGGATCCGACCATTGATTGCACGTTTCAACTGTATCAATTGTGCATTATTTGATATGGCTGTCAAGGATTAGTAGTATTAATTCAAGTCCGCTGCTGCTGTTTTCCCTTAGTTTTAATTTGTTGTTTTCTATGAAACTTAAATTTGAAACCCTAAGCAGGATGTGATTGTGATGTTGTCCAATTTAATATTCTTTCTGGAATGCTTATGTATAGAATTCTATACCAAGTCTTATTACCAACCGTGTACATTCATCAAATCAATTTTTTGTGTAGAGCATTAAAATGTAGCTAAACACTATGTAACTATACTTTACCCAAAGCAAGCATTGTGCATATTAAGAGTTGCAGATACGAAAGCATCATCACCTCAAGTCCGAAGGCCAGCTCGATGATCTGAAAAGAGGACAAGAGAAGAAAAGAGAAGAGATTTGCCTTCTTGCTTTAGGGCAAAAGCAATGAGTTTGACAGCAAGGAATCAGGATATATATTATCCTGTTCTTTTTCCATTGATTGGAAAAATGTGTTTTGACTTCAATTTAGTATGTATGATGTAATCTTGATTTTAATTTCAAAAAACATTGTTTTTAATGCTGTTATTACATAATAAATTACAGCTATTTGATTTTGCAGCCAAAATAGATATCAAATTATTAAAAAACATATTTCCTTGGAACTTGATGAAGTAACATTTGTTTATACTATTATGTTTCTGCAAATACTCTTGTTGTTGAAAGGGAGTATTGTATAAATGCTGTCTCGTAAAGAAAGTACCTTTTGGGAAATTGTATTTTTTTTACCTTTGCAAAACGTAAAGTTAACAACTTTCTCATGTGCTGTTTACCTTGATTAATTGATTCTTCCTTTTTTTGACCTTTTGAATTCCCATTGGCTCATTGCCCCATGTTGATGAATTCCTATGAACAAGAATTAACCTTTTTTTTACTGACCAATATTTTTTCACGAATGATTGGTATGCTTAAAACTGACTTTAATTTTAATTATCAAAGTTTTAAAAGGATCGGATGCTGTAAAGTAGCTACATAGGGCTCATAAAATAGTGAAAGTGAAATCCTAGAGGCTGCTCACTGTTTGGGCAAGTTGCTACTGTATGTCATCACTTGAGTTCCCTAAACTAGCCAAATAATGGACAACTCATTAGTACAACTATTTTAGAAGCTAAAAAAATTCAAAAGATTGTCTTTGCTATCCTTTATAAAAATTTTCAAATGCGGGCCTTTGAGCATCGAGAGGGATTAGAAATTGCTATAACTACCACCTCCTTCAAAGGAAGCCGATTTGCAAGATCCTCATACCATTGAAGTGGTTCTCTGTGGTTACGAAGTTCAAACCACATTCGCAAAACAAGTGCTTACTACAATGGTGATAAAATGAAATATTTGACCATCACGGTATTAATCATTCAACCTTTTGTTTGCGTTTGTTAAATACTTTGAAGTACAAGCTTAATCATAAAATTATACGAGTAACTAGAATTTCATATTACAAAAAGATTGGTCTACTCTATTTCAAAAAAGCCTATTTTCTAATGTCCCAATGCTGAAGGTCCGTTTTGATATAGCCAGCCCATATTCATGTTTTTGTCTATGATAAATATGTTTCAATATTTAAGGTGTTTGATTGTTCACACTCTATTTTAAAATAAATTCTATACGATACAAAATTAATTTTCTGTTTATAATTCAATTGATTTTTCCTGTTGATTAATACTGTGTTTGAAAATTACTTTTAATGTTATAAATGAATCATTAATTAATAAATTTTTATAATTGATTAGTTAGAGTTAGATGTCTTTTGAGCCCGAGTATCCGTAAAAGTTTTTAACTCTTCTCTCAACACATTCATTAATAGGTTATAATATTATTTTGATAAGAGTAATAGGTTATAAATTCATATTTATATTTAAGTATTTGACATGTTTTCTTATTCACGTAAGTAGAGTTACAATAATCACTTTCGTATCCGATTTATTTGGTTGTACTTAGTTCTTGTCAAGTTTAAATTGTATAACGATTTATATATCTAATTTGAATATCCTTTTTCATTTCATTGAAAAATTAAGGTTTTCAATAAGTTGTGATGAAGATTTAAAATTGATTATAAGCTTCAAACTGTATTAGATTACTGTAGAGATAAATTCCTCCCCTTGTAATACAATACGAATACTGATAACAATCAAGTATAAAGCCTCGCTAACGTTGCCAGAGCTGCTAGCTGGACCGATTCCTTCCCTATTACCAGCTTAAGTGCTTGTAGGAGGAGAAGCCACATCACTAGTTTTGCCCTAGGCCTTGGTCGTGTCACAAGTAACATAAGCACTAGTGCTATTGTGCAGAAATCTTAGAGACTGTTGGGCCAAACACTGAGGAGGAGAGGCCACTCATCGACCTTACTCCTAGGGTTTGGTCGTGTCACAATCCAACGCCTTCATCAGGCTAGACAGGTACGACAGGATGCTCATTGAGCGCGTGCTTCCACCGCTAGCGATAAGCTGGCAAGAGATGCAGTCGGACCCCGCTATTCCACACATTTAATAAAAGCCTATACAAACCCCTTTCTCTATCACATCTCAGGTACATAATGTCACTATTTCTTCTAGTTACTCTCTTGTTCCATATTGTGACTAACTTGATCGTCGGAATGCTAACGTCGATTCTCTAGCCAAACATCGTTTTGCAGGCAATCAAAATTAGTCCATGAAAATCGGTGTTCGGTTCATATCTTGTCAGGACATCACATGTCACTCAGTTTTGTCTGAGCTGAATTTTAGGTTTATATTTCCGGATCTCTTGTTATGCATGATCATTGTTGCTAAATTTGCTAGTTATCTGACAAACCAATTTGCTCAATTTTACACTAATTCTTTTATTGTATGGCATTAGATGTTGACTTGTAGATGTAATTTCTTTCAGAACTTGATTCTAACTCTCACATGTTTATTATTTTACATAATTTTAATATTTATTGAATCCATGGGACAATCAAAATATTTTCAATCCAATGTGAACATTTTTTATTTTCTTTCGAAAAAAATAAGGTCAGCTAAGTATATCGGTAATCTGTAAGTCATAATCGAAATAGTGGGAAGGCACTATGTGTAGGTAATGATTAATTAGAATGAATAAGTCTAATCACATAACATGTGGATGAATAGATATATATAAATTCAACGTCAACCATACATGAACACTCAAGTCAATGGATAATTACGTTGAGTTCATTATCATGCCAAATACCCTTATTTTGAAAATCTTCCAATGAATACCAGTACATGTAAATTGCATCCATAATCCATATTTTGAACGAATTTGTCAATTTAAAGCAATCATTCGAAATCAAAATCAAACCCATTATAAGCAGAGCATGAATAATATCATTAATGTTTGTGGAGTTGGGAATCTCATATAGAAATTTATCACTGTAGGTTTGAACTTTGAATCATTGTTGTTCTTGTAATTTGGGGAAACCCATAATTTCCAACAAATTGTGCAGTGGAAAATTCCTGTACTCAACAAACACCCTTAACCCTTTGACCTTTACACACATATATATAAGCACCAAATTGGTATTCAATTGGAAGTCAAATTATGATTGCTTAACAAAAATTACAGTCAAACATATTTTATTCAGATCAAATTCAAAAGGCAATGGCCAAAACAACACTTGAATGAACTCCAAAAACAATAAAGGGAATAAAAAATGTCAAAAAAAGGCACATGTGCTTTTCCTTATAATCTTCTTCCCTCCCTCCACTTTAAAATGGCCTTTCCTCGAATTTTCGTTTATTTATTTAGTTATGTCACCCAACTCTTATATTGTTAATTATTTGTATTTAATCATTTATCTTTAAAGAACATATTTAATAATTTTCGCCGTATATCAGATTTATCTTCGTTCAGCAAGATTCTTTCAAATCTACAACACTAGTTGATTCGATGTTACTGTGTAAGCAGGATTTCTCATGATTATAGATTTGCGAAACTGTTAGTTAGAATTTCAAGAAAATATAAATTGTAGCTTTTATTTTTCGTTTCTTTGAATAAATCTTGCCTAATGGCATAATATCTTGCGATGAAAGTAAGTTTTGTATGTCTATCATATTTGTTTTTATAAATTGCTTTTGGTATAGTTACACTCAAGTCAATGAATCTCATACAGAAATTGATCACGATAGGTTTGAACTTTGAACCCTTGTTGTTCTTGTAATTCGTGGATACCCATAATTTCCGACAAATTGTGTAGTAGCCAATAAACCATGTGTTAATTTAGGCTCTCTTCCGTAACAATTAAATCTTTTCAGGTTTCTACTTAATTACGGAAACCTCCATTTTTAAGATACTGTTCATTGGAAATATTATATAAGTAGTAAAATAAGATTCTTTGTGCTGGAAATATCACAAAGAACATCTAATTTATTTTCAAAGGAGATAATCTCTTGAACTATTCTTACTTAGTGAATATCTTAGCGTTGAGAATGGCTTAATACAAAATCAAACTTGCTTGTTTCAATTACATTCATTATTTAAGGAATTCGATTATCTTTCATTTTCCTTTATGCCAATTAATTTTTTGTGAAAGAATACAAATAGAAAGCACAACTTGTTGTAATATTATCATTTAAGGGGATTTTATATATGGATTCTGGGACCATTGATGGAGAAATAACCTCCACAAATTTACTTGATATGTGTACTCCCTAACCATTTAAAGATTTACAGTATTTATTAAGATACACTCCCTCCATCTATTAGATTTTGACAATGTAGAGTAGGGATGGCAATGAGCCGGATCTGGATATGATTTGGACCCATATTTCTATCAGTTCAAGGTTGGTCCAAGATAGATGGTACTTGTGTCAGCTAGGGATGGCAACGGATCCCGAACCCGGTCCGGATTCGTGGATCCGGATCCATTTTTTAGGGTCCGGATCTTGATTTTTTGGACCCGTCGGATCCGGGTCCGGGTAATGAAACCCGGATCCGGACCCGGATCCGTATTTAAATATTAATTGTATTTTTTTATTTATTATTTACCCCGAAAATACTGGATAATTAATATTATTTGATATCCACGTAAATCCAATTTCATGAACATAATTAAATGAGCATGTAAAATATTTAAAATAAGGTGAAATGTACAAAAATGGAAGCTGAAACTAAGAATTTGATGTTAATAACATGGACCCGTTTTGGACCCGGATCTGGAAATTATGGACCCGCCGGATCCGGGTCGGATCCGGGTCTAGTATATGAAAACGGATCCGGGCCGGGTCCAAGCCGGACCCGGCCCGGATCCGGCCTGTTGCCATCCTTAGTGTCAGCCTTGAAATGATGGAAATATGGGCCCAGATCAGATTCAGATCCGGCCTATTGCCATCCCTAATCTAGAGGGATTTTGATTTTTTTTATTATCATTTTGTATTTCGAATGTACTTTTTCTCTATATTTTCCATTTCTACCCTTATTAATTTGTTAAACTTTCAAGATAACCATATTTCAATATTCAATAATAAGATTAGAAGACTATAGAAATCAATAATTAAACACCAGCAAATTGTTCTTATTGAACATATTAATGAAATCCTGAAAATAAGGTAAGATATTATGAAAAGGTAAATTAGTATATCACCTCATTCGATTAATTATTATCTTAAAAACTGTGAATTAATTAAAACAATAATATTTAGTAGATGTAGGGAGTACTAGTAATTATTACAGCGATAATTTGAAATATTTAAAATCTCATGAATTCTAAATGGCTAATTAAAATTGTAAAACCTTAATATGTTCACTTATGATAAAACTTGATAATATTCTTTTAAAATCTCTCTAAATATTTAAGAAAATACTGTACGTTCAGTACAAGTGCGGTACACAATTTACAATAAATAGATTTATTATATAGTTTGAACTTTTTGAGGGATTTGCATAAACTATTAATATTATACCAATGAATAATATCTAATTGCTCAGAATCATTATAAAATTATACTTCGTGATATGATTTTCGTCCATTATTATTCTTAGATATATACCAACAAATTATAATAAATTACGAATAACTTTGGTCTACATATGATACGAGTTTTTTTTAGCAGAAGAAGAAGAATCGTTTGCTGGCCAAAAACAAAACAGTTGTATCCAAATAAAAATCTAAAACTTACGAATTGATCGATATTATAAAGCCCCCAAAACCCACTCATAGCTATTTTTCTGAGAGATAACTTTTTTTTTTTTTTTGAGAAATGGTTATGATTAACTGCTGTATGATAGTTGACAAAGTAATGAATATTTATTTTCGATTTCTTACTCTTTACGGTGATTATCTTCTTTAAAATATCCATTTTTATTTTTGAATTAGGTTTTCAGTCAATTCCATTTTCCAATATTAAATCCTTTACTTTTTTTATAGGATGCTTAACAAATTAAGCAGATATACTTCCATTATATGAAAGGGGATTTCCTAAATTTCAATGATTTATTTTAGCAGTGAATAAATACTCGAAGAGTTAGGTGATAATTCCAGTAAAAAATAGCATAATATTGCGCATAAAAATCCGCAGATTTTGTACCCTTGAAATTCAAATCTTAACAATAAAATATATATCCTACATAAGAATAAAGTAAATGGGCAGAATTCTGTGAGATTCTTACCTATTTTCTAATAATTTCGGAGATAAAAATAGTGACAACAATAAAAAAAAAATTAATAAAAACCACAAATAATAAAAAGGTATAATAATGTGGTGGATGGGCAAAGTTGTCCCTTGAGCTTAAGCATAAAAACACAAGTTGAAGAGACATTCTTGATATTTTACTTTCCAATTGGTTGTTGCCCTTTGGAATTTCCTTACTCTAAAACGACACCCCTTTGTCGCCTTTGTCCCTCTTACCTTCCCCACGTGTCACTATCTCCACGTCTCACCATCCACGTGTCTCCCCTCTTTTACGATTTTGCCCCTCGCCCACAAAAATCCCACTTCATGTAAATAACTCTTTTATTTTAAAAAACAATCACTTTGCGGGGCAATCTAAACTCCTCTACTACTATATATCTCCTCAATTGTTTTTTCTGTTGGGTGTATTTTTTTTTTGTATCAACAACCATGGCCGAAATCGCAAGCTTTCTCAGATTCTCTTTCTCAACCCTCGTAGATCCCTGGCCAATTTCTATCGTTTCATTGTAAAATTAGGAGTAAATTTGGTTAATTAATCTTGGTTTTACAGCGACAATAAAAATGGGAAGTCAGAGGAATTGTCACATACATCTGCCACATCACAGCAAGAAGCAACAATCGAAAGATGTACCGAAGGGCTGTTTGGCTATAAGAGTTGGGCAAGGGGAAGAACAGCAGAGATTTATAGTGCCTGTGATATACTTTAATCACCCGCTGTTCATCCAGCTATTGAAAGAAGCAGAAGAAGAATATGGATTCGATCATAAGGGTACGATCTCAATCCCATGCCACGTGGAGGAATTTAGGCACGTTCAAGGGTTGATTGATAGGGAAAGATCCCTTCATCACCACCATCACCATGTGGGTGGATGCTTTAGGGTTTGATTTGTGGGTTGTGGTGCCAAACATGGCCTAACCCCCTTTTAGTGAAACACTTTTCAATGCACTCAAATTTTAGATTGTATAAAGTTGGAGTCTTTTAGTTAATTAGGGTTTATTTTGTGGTTATTTTGATTCTGTTGGTGTTGAGGAAGATGATGACGACAAAATGTTGCTCTCAAAAAATTAATTGTAATTTAATTTTTGTTATTTTGTTAGGAGAGAATCATAATTTTAGATGGCGATATTTTCTCCTACTTTTTTCTTTATGAATGGCAATGGAATCATTAGTTAATGGATGCACTAGTGAATGCAAATGGTAGGACGGATCAAATTTTTTTTAAAGTTGCAGATTCCAAAATCATGGTTTTGAATCTTGATTCTTAATAACAATTTTAATGGTCACTATAAACTTAAGAGAATCTCAATCTGGCTTAATCATAAAAGCAGTTTAAGCAGATTCATGATCTAGATTTTGCTATAATTTCCTTCATTTTACTTTGTTTCCTTTTATCATTATAAAACATCAATGCAAATTTCAATAACTCATTGTTTATAAATAAAATTATTATCAACAAAGTCAGCACCATCAATTAGATAATTTTTTTCTTTAATAATGTTTCTTTGTATAATATCCGAAAACAAAATTAAAATTGTATACAAAAACATTATTATCAATACCGGAGATCATTGTTATATTGAAGCCATGTTCTGAAAGAAATTGAACTCAATTGACACATGATCTTAAATTGAAAACATAAATTTCTAAAAAAATATCCCGAAAAGTTGAGAATCAACTGAAGATTGGGAAAATCCCGCTATATGGCCATCGAAATCCAGAATTTTTTGAGATGGGTAAGAGTAATTAAAGCTGTGGTATTTAAGAACTGATGCAAATTGGAATAAAACAAATAAACCATTAGCATTAGTTTAATAAATAAGATTAAAAATAAAAGGTAGATTGAATACGCAATTGAAAGGTTTTTTCTGTTGAAATTTTGGACTTGCACTAATTAAATGAGTTTGGTGGTTTGGTGAAGAATAAAATAACTACCACATGGGTTTATTTTATTTTTTTATCTTCTGAAACAAACATTCCTTTATCTTCACTTTTATTTCCCTTAGATTGATTTAATATTGGAATAGCTATCATTTAGGTGTAGAATTTATAGTTATTCAACTCTAATGTTCAAACTTTGAGTTTCGAGTTATGAATGTCTAATTCTTTTTGCAAATGTAAATCCATATTGACACTAGGGGAAAAAATTATTTTTGTGGACACTAGAGATGAAGTTTGCCTTAAGTATATATGATTCAGTTTATAGACAAAATGTTTTTCGGCATACTTATTTGCTTTACACTCGATCTAGTTGTTTATATGGTTAATAATTTGATTTTTTTAGTTAACTTAGCGACCGATTTGATGTTTTGTTTGGTTGTTTATTGGGGTAACAATATGCATATGGACAATTTGGAGACAATAATAAAGCCTTAATATCTATCCATTCAATCCATTTTGCTAAGTTTTCTATTAAGTGGAAAATTTTTTACATATTAGGCTAAGCCTTCCAAATTTTAACATAAAACAACTTCTTACTACTATCTCTTAGCATTAAGATAAAATCCTTAGAGGTAAGAGTTTTTTAGAAAATTAAAGTAAGATCCATCTAGTTTGAATTTGAATTATCTCCACCAATTGGTCTGGAATAAATAGTTGATAGTGTTGATAAAAAACGAAATGTAGGATGCAAAGATGTCATGGTTGGATAAAAGTAAAATGTATGGTTCAAATTGTATTGTTAAACATAAGGAAACATAAGGAGGTCTTACCTTTTTTAGTACATTTAATCTAAAGTCAATGAAGAAGTTATAATTGCTTACCCTTGAATAAAAAAGAAATGATATTACTTTAATTTGATAGTTCAGAAAAACAATTAAGTGTCCGGTAAATTATTTAACAATGTCTTATTTTTTTCAGCATCAAACAATATTTATCAATGTTTAGTTATTATTGTATAAACAAAACTAAGTCATTGACAACTGCAAAAACATATATTTTTTTTAATTTTTGATGACAACTGCAAACAAATATTACAACCGCAAACAACTACTTGTACGTCATATCAAAATGCCTCTCTTCACTTTATAATAATGGAATGTGAAATGAATAGTGCAGGTCAAACTTAGAGCAAAAGGGCGGCAACTACAATCCAACATCCCCAAACTAATTTGAGTGTTTCAGTTGACTACCACATTCAAACTTATCTAATGCACATTCTATAGACTTAAAGGCCTTTCATTCTGTTGAAACAAGAGAAAGAAAGAAATGTATTGTCTGATTAATAGTGAAGGGAATACACGTATATATATAAGTAGTGATGGTTCAATATAGGTAAGTAATAAATAGGAATTAATAGGAATTAATTCTATCCTAAACTGATGCTGAAATTACTCATAACTAGATGTACATTCCTTTACACTCCCCCTCAAGCTGGAGCATAGATATTGATTATGCCTAGCTTGGTACAGATGTGATTAACCCGATTACCCGGTAAAGCTTTAGTAAATACATCTGCTAGCTGACTTCCGGTTCTAACCTGTTGGGTTGAGATTGTACCGTCTTCTATCTTTTCTCGGGTGAAGTGACAGTCGATCTCAATGTGTTTTGTTCGTTCATGATACACAGGGTTATTGGCGATGTAAACAGCTGCCTCATTATCACATCATAATGTCATTGACTTTGTTTGAGCAAATCCGATTTCTTCAAGAAGATGTCGTAACCATACAAGCTCACATGTTGTTTGCGCCATAGCCCTGTATTCGGAATTTGCACTTGAACGTGACACCACTGTTTGTTTCTTACTCTTCCAAGACACCAGATTGCCTCCAACAAACACACAATATCTTGTCGTGGATCGTCAATCTGTAATATCACCTGCATAATCAGCATCTGTACATCCTTCTACTATATGATGACCGTGGTTTTGATACAAAATTCCTCGTCCAGGTGTTCCCTTCAAATATCTTAAAATGTGAACTAAAGCATCCCAATGCGAGGTTCTAGGAGATGACACGAATTGACTAACCACGCTTACAAGAAATGTAATGTCCGGATGAGTGATGGTATGATAATTCAACTTACCAACAACTCTTCTATATGTTTCAGGATTCTCAAGATGATTTCCCTCTCCACGTTTCAACTTCAAATTCGGTATCATTAGTGCATCACATGTCTTTCCCTCAATCATTCCATCATCATCTAGTAGATCGAGATAATATTTCCTCTGAGTCAAAAGGATACCTTTTTTATTACGGAGCACTTCAATGCCCAAGAAATACTTCAATGCCTCGAGGTCTCTTGTTTCAAAATTGGTGCTAAAAAAGGCTTTCAACTATGAAATTCCAATCGTATCACTACCTATTATAACAATATCATCCACATACACAACCAACAAAATGCACCCGGAACTTGATGAAGTGAAGAAAACCAAGTGATCATGAGCACTTCTTTGTAAGCCAAATTCAAGCACGAAAGAACTAAATCTCCCAAACCACATACGCGGAGATTATTATTTCAAGCCATATAAGGACTTCCGTAGCTTGCACACCTTATCTGACTCCCCCTAAGAAAACAAACCCAGGTGGTTGCTCTATGTAGACTTCCTCGCATAAGTCACCATGTACGAAAGCATTTTTCACATCAAGTTGATGAAGATCCAACTATAAGTAGCAGCCAAAGAGATAAAAAGTCTAACTGAGGATAACTTGGCAATAGGAGAGAATGTTTCGGAGTAGTCAATGCCATAAGTTTGAGCATATCCCTTAGCCACCAACCGAGCTTTTAACCGTGTAGTTGAATCCGAATTCATTTTGACAGTGTAAACCCATTTACAACCAATAGCTTTCTTATTGGAAGGTAATTTTACTAGATCCCAAGTGTGATTATGTTCTAGAGCCATCATTTCTTCTTTCATTACCTTTTTCCAATTGGGAAGAGATATAACGGAAGCAAAGAAAGGATTGTTCTCAAAGAAGGTAACATCAGCAGACACCAAGTAACGGCCTAAAGAAGGAGAATAACACTAATACCCCTTTTGTTGTCGAGAATATACCAAAAAGACACATTTAAGAGATTTTGGATCAAGTTTTGATACTTGAGGATGCATGTCTTGAATAAAACAAGTACACCCGAATACCTTAGGAGGAAGAGGAAACAAAACGTTTGATGGAAAAAGAAGAGAGTATGGGATCTGACCATGAAGAATGGATGAAGGCATGTGATTTATGAGGAATAAGCAGTAGACTACATTTGCCCAATAGGTGATCGTGAGATTTTGGCTATACTCGTTCCGAAAGGCTTATCCCCGGAAACAACACCAAAAACATGATCGCAAGGTTTTAACTCTACTAATTCTGAGGGCTTATATTCTATAAATATGCCAAAACCCTTATTCCCCACTCTTCTACCAATAAGTTAAAAGTTCAAAATACGAACAGATGTTGTCAGTACCGCTTATCAAAATAGAAAAATGGTGACCACTACAACTATATAGTTTCAATGTAGTTTTAAAAGATACCGATCCCATGGGGAAGGAATTCGGTTCTAAAGACCAACTAGAGTTACGGGGTAAACGAAAAATAGTGAATTTTTATTGGAGGAATTTGGATGATAGATGGATGAATGGATAGATGTATGAACAGACTAGAAAAGATATGAAATATAAAGATATTCCCTAGGAACAAGTTTAGCAGAGAAAAACATGCAAAATTCTCAAGAGTATTTCGTACACTAGATAACTTCAACAAATAAGGTTCTAGACGCCCTAATATTCAATGATTCACCACAAAACAACACATGAGATAACTTTTCTAAGTCTAGGGTAAA
>CATIWQ010082498.1:0-32832 GCA_949673415.1 Euphorbia schlechtendalii | reverse complement strand
TATAATAAATAGTAAATATTAGCATAATATATATATATATATATATATATATATATATATATATATATATATATATATATACACACACACCGGGTATTTTCATGGGGATTTATTCGGAGGCGGTCGGGGATCCTCACAGGGCGGATACGGCTCTACCCAAATCCGCCAACATTTCAAACCAAGCGGTATAATTTTCTCCATTTTCATCCTTGCATGCACAAGTAAAAGTTTTCGGGTTTTCCACGTACCTATCGGTTCAGATGCCACGGGTTTCGAACAATCTCCGCCCTATTGATATCCCTAGACCCATAGCTTAGGTTTCAAAATGACCTTGTAAGCTTGAGCGAGCCCGACCCAGGCTTGAGAATGACATTAAAGCTTGGGTCTAGCCCAACGCAAATCCGAATTTCTAAAGTGTGGAACAAATCATGCTTGTGTTGATATTTTCAATGATAAGTACGACAAAGCCGGTCGAACAAATATATCTAGTTTTAGCTATATTTATTGTTTAAAATCGACCAAATGCATACATGCTCTTTCAACTTATCATAAAAAGTCATATGTCATCTTCAACTTTTAAGTATTACAGTTTTCCTTCAAAGTTAGCAAAACTGACTCGTTTTGCTCACCTTGATACTCATGTTATAATTCAATTAGTTTGACTTTTCAAATATGTCATTTTTTTATTTTTAAATGATGCACTTTTTGTACATGGCTTTTATTGTTTTTGAAAAAAGATGTCTTTCATTTCACTTTTGTCTCATTTTGTATTGGAATAAACATATTATATCGTTGTTTATTATCAGTAATATTTTTGTATAGTTTTTATTGGGTGTTTATAAACTTGTTTAACAGTAAAAAATCACAAGAAACAGTAACAAAAATTAGTCATTTTCCTTTTAAAAAAAGGAAAACGACATTTAAATGTGTTTGGTAAGATTCGGGGTAAAATTACTTTATACCGTTTTATTTCTTATTTTTAAATTTTTTTATATTTCTTCTATTTGCTAGTGTTGTTTTTCTAGAAGTTATTTTTTTAGAAATTTTAAAGTGAAATAAATACTTTCTAAATGAAAAGAGATTTGGAAAATTAAAAAATTGATTAATAATGTTATGTATTGCAAAGTGTAATTTTCTCTTTTCTTGTTGCATGGTTAGGTATTTGGTTGTGATATTTTACCGATTAACATATACTATATGATCTTTTTAACATGATATGTTTTTAGGTCTATTATTTTGTGGTTAAAATTTCATTTTGTATGATTCACATACTAATTGATTTAAACATATACATTTTAATCATTTTAATCATTTTACATCTCTAACAGCAATCGCAAATCATGTTTTTATCAAACACTAAATATAAATCAGTTAATAACAGTAACAGCAAACTGTAACAAGATATAAAAAGGCAATTTTATTAAATTAAAAGGTGCTCCATAAGTCAATGACCCAGAAAAGAAATTAAGACGAGTGCAATATTATCGATTCATATTCGGTTATTTGGAAGAGTTTTCAAGAAAGAATATTGGATGGCGGTAATCTTTTTGTAGCTTTTGATTTACAGAGAGAGTATTTAATTTATAACATGCGTCACCCTGGATACTACTTGGTGGGATCTACACAGGAATTACTTCAAAGAACAAATATGACTAAGCAGATGAATATTTTCTCAAGCCAAAAATATTTGTTTTGAAATAATGATTTTATACGGTATATTATCTCAATGTGGGCATTGTACCTTTTCTTTAATACATCCATAGGTTGAATTCAAAATTTTACATTCTTTGGTCTAACAAAGGAGTAACCTAACATATGTTATTTTAACCACTTCATTAATTACTATTTTTTTTTTTATGAAACTTCGATAAAGAGTTATTTATGATAAATTGGGTGGATTACTATAGAATAATTTGCAGGTAAAAATTATTATTTAATACATAAGAAGCTTTTTTGTTTGAATTGATTAAAATTTTTATATAGTATAGTGCTATAGGTAGGTCTCCAGAGGTGAGGTGTGCAATGTTCTTAAAAATATAAAGAAATTGGGAGAGTGGCATAAAAAGCAGGATCATTAGTTGGAGACACATGACTTGAGGATTTTCTTTTTATTTATTTATTTACACATGTAAATTACTATAATGGTAATTTTTGTGGGGAATTGAGTAAAAGATTCCTATTCAAAGGTAGAGAGAATCTCATTTGTCCTTGCCAAAAAAGCCTTATTTTATTATTCATATTATTAATATTTTTTTCGAACTTATGTTTCGTTTAGTATAAAACTTGGGCTGAGTCATATGATTTATTTTGTGGGTTGTGTAATGATTATTGTAAACAGAAAGAGTATAATTTACTCAATCAGATAATTTAAAATGTCAAAAACAAAAACAAAAACAAAACCATGCACAAAAAACCATATGATTGTAAGTGACATTTTTTGTTTGAAAAGTAAATGCATGATGGGTTTTAAACTTCTAAGTATTCTGTATGAAGAACATAAATCTGGGGGTATATGCTATCGAAAGTAGAGTGTACTTGTACATCTTGTAAAATTTAATTTATACTGACAGTGTAAAAAAATTTGGGTTGAATCTTAAAATTACAGAAAAACAATTCAAAATAAAAATCTCATTTTTTTTCATTTCCCCAAATTTCCTCTTTTTTATATTTAATTCTTCAATCTGTGTTGGTTATTTTTGTATTTGTTATCCAATTCTTTATTATGTTTGAGACCATTTATTTTTCTAATGTGTGATTTTAAAATTTTTTGTTTTTTATCAAATAAAAATTATTTACTGTTAAATTCAGTGATTAAGATCTGTTCTTTTAAACTTTTGATCAGTCCATTTCAGTTCAACCCAATTCAGCTCAACTCACTTTAATATAGTTCACATTGAATTAAGTTCAATTCAAGTCATTTTAGTTCAGTTCAGCTTTCAGAAGTTGAAAAGAACAAGACTTAAATCCTTCGTCGACTTGTAGGAATTTCATAAGGGGAGACAGAGTTCAGTTTAGCTACCCGTAGTTTTAAATTTACATTGAATTAAGTTCACTTCAGTTCAGCTCTGATCACATAAATTCACTTCAATTCAAATTCAGTTAAATTCAATTTAATTCAATTTTCAGAAGTTGAAAATAACAGGACCTATTTACTTCTCTGGCTTGTAAGCATTCATAAAGATGAAATAATTGACTCAAGGATTTAAAGTTACTTCATACCCAAAATCACGTGAATTTAAATATTTTGTTTAAACTAATAATATTTACTCTTACATTGATTACATATTTCATACTCAACTCATAAATCAATTATTTTATTTTCATGCAACTTCAATTTTTTTTATAAATATAGATGTATTTACTTCTTCCGAGATTTTTTCTTAAAAGTACAAGTGACTGTGAGGTACAAACAATTTATAAGTAAGATAAAATTTGGTTGTACCATCTTATAAATTGACATTCAACTTATACTTCATTCATACCTTAATTATATCTTGCTCATACATCGGTTTTACAATTTGGTCCATTGATAATTAATTTGTGTATACTTTGTTTTTCTTATACCATATATCATCTTTATGCGCTAATACAGGAGTGTTAAAGTTTATGCTTCATTCATAACTTATTTATATCATATCATGCATTAAGTTTCAAGTATTCCTCGCTTATACCTCAACATGATACAACTTTATACTAGTTATAATTTTTATACACCTTAGGTTTTTTACAATTCAAGGTATAATGGCACTCTAGTTATACCATTTTTTATACTCTAACATACAATGATACCTTAATTTCAACTTAATCTATCTTATATCATTTAACATATTAGTTATAATTAATAGATACAATACTTTACTTATAAGCCACTTGTACTTTTGTTTAACTTCAATGAAAAATGTATAAATTCAAGAGACCAAAATTTTTTTTTAAAAGAAAGAATGACATTTGTGTTCTTTTAAAGGTAAAAAAGGTCATAAGAGCCCGTAAAACGAGTGCTTTATCCAAAATACCATTATGAGTGACCGAGTTGAGAAATTGGAGAAAGTGTGCGCAGGTCTCCACCACATAAAAGATAATCAGTTTGAGGTTGTAAAGGAATTTTAGCAAAATTAACATATACTTAGAGATAAGGCAAATGAAGACAAATTTAGTTTGAGAATATTGACTATTATACCTCCCAATTAAGTGTAAGATTTCCAAAATCCAATTTGGATTTCGCTACATTGCTGTCCCCTATCCTTACATTTCTTGCCCTTTTTCTATGGATAATCAATACGATCTACACAAGATTTGTGTGTCTTTTCCATCATACTTTTAAGATTATATATCTCCACCTTTTTATTAGAAAACTGTTTGCCTTGTATCTGCTTTTCACCTTACTTCAAGTTTCTCCTCTTTTAATCTTATATTTGCAGTTACATGTACCTGTTAAACACTAATAAAGTAGGAAATTCATAACCTGTAATGCCTATAACAAGTTAGAAAAGAAATTTTAAAGTTTTCAACATTATCATTTTCTTGCTTATAATAAATGTATTAGCATTTCAACTTTAAATCTGGCAGCTACTGAACTTTTTTTCCCCAAAAGTCAAATCATTTGAAACTTCCATTTTCAAAAGATTTATTAGAAACATTACATTTCATGTAATGCATAACTAAACTAGTCTTTTCATAATTGCGTCCAATTACTTTTTTAAAAAAAGTCCTTCAACGCATAAGAGAAATAATTAATTAGGACAGGAACAAACATAATTAGCATCACTTGAACTCAAGATTCAGACATGACATCCTTAAAAGATATCAATGACAATGACATTCATTAATCACATTTGTTACAAATTTAGCTCCATTCCAGATAGAGATGGATATGAATGAAGCAGCTAAAAAGCCTCTTTTTTTTAAACCAAAATCAAGCAGAGCAGCTATTATCAAGCGTCACACTTTCATTAGTCTCTTCTTCAGGTCCCAGTTAATATGGTAGAATCAGCCTCTTTTTTTTTAGTCAACGCCTCCATTTCAACACGAATTTACATGGAAGCCAAAAGTCAGAGATAACAGAGAAGCTTCTGAGTATAACACGAAAATGCACCATGAGAGGAGCTGTTTAGTTCCTAAAAATACACAAACTTGCTCCTTTTTTGGGCTATAACAAGTACGCAACAAGTTTTCGACTTGTATACTCACGAGACCTCTTGAAGAGCTAAATTTAGCTCCTTTGCGGACTTGGCAACTGAGCCCCCTCTTCTATGGCACGGAGTTAAAAAAACAAGTTAATTACTCACATTTAATAGAATTATTTATTTTCATTAGAAAGAAGAAAACCACCTCATGAGGGTTGTGAGGCAGCGCTTGACTTTTTCGAGTTCTACAAAGCAAAGATTGCAACGTTCCAACCTACAAAACCAACGAGGACAGCAGAATGTGATTCTAGCAACTGATAGTTAAACTTTTTTCTTTTCTCTGTAAATGAGATGAAGTTTAAATACCTTTGCTCGGCTTCGATATCTACGCCAACAGGTGTTGATGCTGATACGGTTGAATAGATCATCGACCCAAATGTTCTCACCAGCTTAAGTAGTATGTCCAGAGATACTCCCAAATGCCTGCATCAACAGGTTGGAAATAAGTCAGGACGTCGGACCACAAATGTGGAGCACCAAAAGTTATCAATTATTAAAAAAATACTTGAAACGAGTAGAGATAGGGCAAGAGGTGAAGAAACTGGTGAGAAATTAGCGGATTATAGTGTCAAATTAGGGGAAATTAATTGTTAGTTAGCAAAAATAAAACATCCTGCAGTTTCCTAATTTATTTCATCTATAGTTGTACTAAAAGATCTTCCACATAAGTACTAAATCATAAAAGCAATGCATGTCACGCCGAAAAATCGAATTTTCTAATGTACTTGCCATATTTAGTGAATTTTGATGCCTGTACTTCATGTTGACGCATTTTGACTGCTAGACTATTTTTGTCGGCAAAATCGAACCTTTTCAAATAGATACAGGCATTCCACAGTTGAAGCACATAGAGCATACTCTTTTTTAATAGTTTGCTAACAAAACGCCATCCATCAAAATTTAAGAAATACTGAAATGTGCCAAGTAGAGCAAAACTTTGAATTTACCCAAGTTGTGATCATAGATTATCCGCAGATCACAAACTTCAGGAATTTCATTATCATTAAAACATTCATTAAATCACTCCCAAATTCGCTGCATTCTAACTTTCCTAGTTTAGTGGAATACAAACAAGTCTATATCTCAATTAGTTGAGCGTAACCATTTGAATCTTTGACTTATCAATTCTACAAAAAATATTATTGTTAGAGAGATCTTAACGTTTAAGAGTTTCAGGTTTATCAGAACACAATGAAATAAATAAAGCTTACACGAATATACTTTCATCAAGTTGAGTGAACAAATAACCACAAACAGAAGCAAAACAACAAAATGACCATAATATGGATCATTCCCTTCAGGAAGACCGGGAAAGATAAAATGGCAAGGAATGAAGGGCAGTGAAATAGATTCAAGAAAAGCAGCAGATTGAGAAAAGTTTGATAAATTAGTGAGTGATCAAGTACACAGCCAACTAACTGGTTATGGAGCTTATACCAATCCTATGTATTTACTACTTATCTGAAAAAATGCCACTTTTATACTATAAAGTGCTTTTTCCCTTCAGTTTGCATGTTTGGTAAGTGGTTTGTTCAATCATTGCATGTATGGATGGCTGTTGTAATGATATTTCCTTGAAATCATGTGGGCAGTGGGGGATCATGTAATATAGTTATAATTCAGTTATTAGCATTAAAAATTTCCTAGTTGGAATGTACTTCACAGGCATATTAGACTGAGAACAAATTCCATTTACCCATCACTACCCAAGCATCTTACCTATCCATGTCACTTCCAAGGAGATAAGCAACAAGTGGCAAAAGAATGGTACAAATATCCAATGTGACCATGTCGATTCTTTCATTCACAACACTAATTACATCAGCAAGGACCTGAAATTCACCGCATCAAGAAAAAAAAATGAAATAGGTCAAAATAAAACACTGAGATAAGACAATAAAATAATGATAAATATTAGAGCCCTAATAAGTTTGAGATTCTTACACCATGATCACTCATCTTCTCCATTACACCAATGGCTCCCTTAACATCGTTTCTCTCCCAATATCTATACACAATCTACAACCATCAAACAAGGTTAAGCTAATATGGCATTTTCTTTGGACAAATATATGAATTAATAGATCAATCATTTCTTTCAGTGTTATTTCACTAACTGTCAATATGCAATAAAGACAACATAAGAAACTAAAATATGCACCCTCTTTAATTCACATATAAATTTCAAGTGAGTGCAACTACACGAAGATTATCACCTGCAAAAGAACATTGAATTCAAGATCTACATTACAAGAGGCTTGGTAACAGTTTTATAATTGACAAAATTAATACATACATTACAGACAATGAATGAAGCATGAAAACTCCAATTGTGGTAATGAAGGGAGTGGCATGCACTCATAGTCATGGGAGATCAATAGCATGTCAAACAGAAGCTTATATGCACATGTTTACCATCTGATCTAATCACAAATTCAAATTTCTGAAGCAAAAGCACATAGCAGCTTTGAACTTTTATAATAATTTTTCTTGGTGTGCAAAGGAGACATGCAAGTATACGCACTTTACAATCTAAAAATAGTTCATACTAAATAAGAGGCAAAATTTGATCTTTTTAAAGTTCACGGATCAGACCCTCCCAACAAATTTTATAAAATATGGAAAAAAAAAGACAACTTATGCCAGTACTTGACATGTACTCATATAAATAAGATCCTACTTCAATTATAATCACCTGTAACTTTGAGAAACGTGATTGCATGGAGCTGACGAATTGGTCATGCTGTCCCATTATGTCTGCAATAGCATCCTCTTCAGTGGCAGGAAGCAATTCATTTTCTGGTGGAGAACTGCCTCTTTGTTTAAGCTGCAAATGGTTCACATGAAAGCATGCATGTATTAGTATCTCTACAAACTGGAAAGAGGAATACAATACATAAAGACATTCAAATATCATTATGCTCGCCTGGATTGTCAAAACACATTGCCAAGTGTCAACTATATATTTCATCCCATTGTGTTTCTAATCCATATGAACTAATACTCCGGACAATTATTAACATCCCATTGAGCTCTCATGGACACAAAAAACACCAAAACTCAAGAATCTTTCAAAAACTCGAGAAATTATCAATTATTCTTTTTAATAATAATTATCAATTATAATCGATTGAATCAAGTAGAATTTTCTCAGATAACTGAAATAGCACATGAAAGAGCAAGTAATTAGAAAGGTGCTATGCTATACATGCACACTCTCAATAAAATTAAGTCCATATCAGGGTAAGCAGGTACACTTTATCTGAGATAAAATGATTTCTCAAAATTTCTCCCTTTATTTATATCTTTAAACTAATTGATATCACCATGTGGCTCTGTTCGTAGTCGTGTGTCATGTGCCAGTTACCTCGTACTATTAATAACTTATTAATTGGATTTCATGACTTTTTTTATTTGGTCTTCCAAAGCGTCTTCGTAAGTGTACATGTCTTCAGAGGTACTCCAATATTTCTAGATGTCTTACAGTAAAGTGTGCTAAATGGGCAAAACAACTTTCTCAGACCATGTTATATTACGTTTTTACTCATTTGGTCCATGTGGTATATATGTTACCCATTTGGTCCTTGTGGTATGCAATATATTACCTTTTAGTCTCTTTAGTATGAATTATGTATAATCATGTTGATAGAGATTTTACAACATATGCCCACAAAAGTAACATATTGCATAGCACATGTCTAAATAGGTAATGAAAATAATTACAGAGCATAAGGATCAAAAGGGTAACAAATGGCATAGCACATAGACAAAATGAGTATCAAGTATACCACAAGGACTAACTGAGCAAAAGAGCTATACGACGGAGCAAAAAAAGGCTTTTTTGTAGTGCTTTTGGGAAGTATTATAACTACATGAAAGAGCAGTTGTACAACGGTTAGCAGTTACATGGGTGTATATACTAAATAGGTTAAAAAACTGAAATAAAAAGATGACAACGGTATTTTCATCTAAACAGATTCTCTTTAAAGTCTAAGCGTCCCCTTAACTTCAAGAGAAAAAAGGCTTCTCCTGAGCGTTGTCTGGCCAGAAAAAATTGCACTCTACTCTACCCATAACTATATCCTAGGAGGCTAGGAGCATAACACACCAAGGTACCTTGACGGATTCAAATTGAAAAATATTATGTTTCGAACGTCAAACTAATTTGTGGTACTTGGAAAAACTTGAAGGACTGACATTTGAATCACTATTATGCACTAATAATCAAAGTTAGAACTTTCCCAGGGTTGGAAACAATGGAGGAAAATAAAAAATCCAATGCCAATGTATATTATAGTTAAGAGGAAACACAGAACAGACCCTTGTTCAAAGATAGAGGATAAGAGAAAATAACAAAGGCCACACCAAACAGCTAAAAGGACATTGAGGTTCTCAAATGGCTTGCCAAATATTCTTAAAAGGAATCTCATGTTGACTTTATGATTCAACAAACATGCTGATCAGAATAAAAATAACAGTACAATCATATTCCAGAATCCAGGGTCACCATAAAAATTTCATTTCACCTGCATCTTGATATAATTACTAGCGAGATCTCCAGTATGAGATCACAAAATATAAAACTGAACTCGAAATCACAGTTATTATATGTAAGAACATGCCCTCTCATTCACATCATTTTCAGCATGATGGAGTGAGGCTCAAATATAGAATTACAAAGAATTTATAGAGGTCAAAAGCCTGATTACCAACAATATAGTATATTGAAAGCAAGATACTTAATATAAACATCTTCAAAAGGTAATTTATATTTGGTGTTTTAGACCTGATATATGCAATTCATTAGAAACAATGTGCTGATGTATTAACCAAATAGCAAAAGTTACCATTCATTCACCACAAAATAGAGGGCTAAAAATTAGACTGAACATAGCAAGCAAAAATTTAGTGTTTATTCTTACCGAATTGAACGAATGCATGTTGCGAGAAGATGCTGTCCCGGAGGAGTTCACTGGAGTAGGTCCGTCATAATTAAAAGATCTGCCTCTTTTGTCCCAATTTATGACAAGTGAACGCATTCTTCCTATATTATTCATGTGTAAGGTAATTTAGCGTTTTTGGAGAGGTCACAAACATGTGAGAATCAAAATTAACTTAACTATACCTGCTTTTGGACCTTCAAGAGGGGTCACGTCTCTAATCAATTTATGCCCCCGTGTCTCATCTGAAGTAAAGGAATGTTTTATCGTATTAAACAATCAGACACCTAGAATGTAAAATGTTTGGCATCCACTGATTCATATTGCATGAAAAGCATACTTATTTATCGATTCAATGCAGTGAAACAAGCCTTAGTAAATATCAGACATTCTAAAATTTTGTAATTTCTTTTACAAAAAAATTCTAAGCCCCCGATCATTCACAGTTAAAGTGTTGTCTTCCAAAAATCCCAATGGAATCCAATCTTCAGGCTCCTTAATTACTTGCCTTTCACCTGAGCATTATTCTAAATTTCTACTATAAGATACATTAATGAAAGCATATGTGGTAGACCTTGGAACTTAAGGACTTTTTCACTTCATAGATGAGCTTAACTAGAAGCAACAAGCTGATGGATGCGCAAAAAGAATAGCTTCTGGACATTATTTCCCAAACACCGTCATGTTTATTCACATTATATTCTATATCGTTGTTGCAGTTCTCTAGCACCGCTCTAGCCAACTTGGTAATGGAAAACTCAGAACTAGTAGTTGGCAGGAAGATAAAATACTGACTCATGCCTAAAAATAGAAAAAAATCCCCAGACAGTAGTCAAACCAGACAACTTCAGCAGCAAGCAACCAAAAAGCAATCAGAACAGAAGTATTTTCCATCCTAATAAAGCTACAAACTGTGTCTACGAATACATCTGTTTTTCTAGATTTCTATCTATTAACCATAGTCATTCATATGTTTCTCTGCCAATTACAAGTATTAAATATGCTCCTTATGATAATATACTTACAGTTCTCTTCCTGGAAACTATTAGGCGGCTCTGACATCAAATTTGGGTCATTTCTCCCCAATCTAATAGGTCTTTCATCTTTTACAATCCTTTCAGCAGTTGATGTTACATGAGCTGAGCCTTTAACTAAAGGTAATATATTTCGGTCTGCAACATTGCTAGATTCTGTGGATTTATAACATGTGGTTTCAGAAGGGCTTAGGATAGTTAGCTGGTCCATGTCATCTCTGCCATTTGGATATTTTCGATAATCACTGTTCCTTGACTGCAAAGAAAATGGCATTGTTCTTCCAGCAATACCAATATCCTTTCTTGATTCAGCAACTTGTTCTGCCCTTGTATTATGTCTAGGAACAATCACTGGTATGACATCAGTCTTATTTAATGCTGGAACATTAACTGTCACATGGCTCTTTGTAGAAGATTTCTTTTGGGCCACTGCATTGACCATCATAGGACCAGCGACAGGCTTTAGAACAGAGTTCAAGCCGGCCCTTTGTGGAGTTGAAGGTGCACTTCCTGTGGCTTCAAGCAGCATCAAGAAAAAGGAATACGTATCATTAGCAAACCCGTGACTTAATTTATACCAAATTATACATATTCAGAAAAGAAGAGAAAAACAAAGATTCATTATAACATACATCCTAAAATCTTGGAATCCTTAGCAGACTCCTTAACAGGATCTGAATTTTGAGAAACAGACAACCTTCCAAAAGATTTTGCTTCCTTTGCTAAAGAATCCGAATTATGCGAAACAGGCAACCTTCCCGAAGTGGGCTTTGAAGTGGATTCAAGTAGTACTGATTGATTCCCACTAACACCAGAATTAGATTCTGAATAACCATTAAATCTATTTACAGCACCCAGTGCATATGGTTCAATACGCTGTACAAAGGAATAACCAACAGATCAATAATTTTGGATCCAACTCTAGAAAAAGAAGTCAAAATAAAATAACAGAAGTAGAAGTGCATGCACAAGAAGAAATGATGAACAGAAATTATTACCGAAATGTCTACAACCCACACTCCAACACAACTTTGATTATATGAACAGCCAAGAAGCTTCCCCTCATGAACATTGAGATCTGACAATTTAGACCATCCCACATCCACAGCATCATGGCATCTTATTGGTTCCCAAGAGAAAACCTATAATATAAAGCAGCAAACAAGAACCATTAGAAAAATACCCAGGGAAATATGTAAGCATACTAGCCTCATTAAAAGGAAGGCCATGGATAGAGCTTGCCTTCAGATTCTCATGTAATCCACAAAGTAGAGTCCTCCCATCAGGATTAAATGTCAAACAACGAACTCCACTTGTCTGAAAAAGAATAATGCATGAAAAAAAGTTCAACCATAATTACATGAGGACCAGAAAAGCTAAATTTATGATACTATTACTACTTATTTTAAGACAGTGTAAAATTACCTCGGGCCCAGCTGAATCAATTAATTCAAAGGTTTCAAGGTCCCAAAATTTAACCGTCCTATCAGAGGAACCTTGAAAGAGAAGAAAAGGATACAATAAGTTCAGATTAAATCTCACTCGATAAGGCCGAATTATAAGGGCATCAATGTAAGCAAGCAATTAAAATATTTTGTTTTTGAACATGATTTTAATATGATCAACATGTCTACAACTCTAGGTGGAACTTTTCAAGCAAGCTTAATGCATCATCTAATAGCAAGTTAGCGACCATTTGACAAGCTCCACACACTTATTACCAATTCATTAAAGTCAAGCTTATAGCAAAAAATAAAGCAAAACTTAACACAGAGAATGAATAAACCAAGCAAAATGTGATATATGAAATTGTATAAAATAATATAGCAATTCTAACCTGTTGCCAGAAGAAACTCATGGGGATGAAAATCTATGCACTGAATCTGACCCTCATGGTTCTTGAACTCGTGTAACAATTTTCCAGCAGTCAAATCCCAGAGCTATTCAAAATAGTGCAAACCACAATACTTGTCAAAGGAAATAATAACAGAAGCATCCGTGATAATAGTGTTTGAAGTTTAAATTAATCTAAAAATTTCACATAACTAAACAGCAACGAGTGCCTCATGCAGTTGATATAAAGGGGAAAGATTACATATATTTTGAAACTTGGTAAACATGTCTATGACACCATGGATAATTAGATGCATAAACCACATGGCAAAATCCCATGGCATATACTATATCTGAATATCACTCTATGATATTAATAATCACACAAAAATCCTTTGTTTTCAGTTTTTCATTCATAAACTAATCAAGGCATATGATATGGCACACAAACACAACCACTAGATCCAATCAACACAAAATGCCCCACTACTAATGAAGCTTGTGCAGAAAAAAAAAAACTAAAATGCACAATATGAATGCATGTTGGGATCAAGATGATGTATATATTTCAAGACTGAAAAAATTAAGCTCCACAAATCACCTAAGGAGCAAAAACTTCATGCCTTCAATTCTTATTAAATATGGGAACCAAAACATGTAGACATGCTAGTGTGTGCCCATGAGTGTATGCTATACACACAAAAAGAAGGAAATTGGTAAGAACCTTGACAGTATTGTCCTCTCCACCTGAGACAACCCAACGACCATCTGGGGTAAATCTGATTGCATTTACTCCTCGTGTGTGGCCCTTGTATGTGTGAATACAACCCTTTTTTCTGATATCCCATATCTTCAGATTCGTGTCCAGAGAACCAGAAGCAAAAAACTCCCCAAAAGGATGAAAGTCCACAGATATGCAGTTAGATCTATGACCAGTTAATGTACGAACAACTACATAGGGAATCATATGAAACATTGTCAACCAAAAATTGATAAAAGCATGATAAGAAATTAGCAAGTGAATCACTCCTTCCGTAAATTCCATAATTATGCCAAGATATATCCAAACAATAAAGAGAAAAAAATGATGAGCCTACTTTTCGCTTCCTCTAAATCCCAAAGCTTGATAGTTCCACTTGCAGCTCCAGCAGCTACTAGAACTTCAGAAGAATCAAAGCTTACTGAATCAATGCCACTAGTATGTCCGGACAAACTCTACAATTTAAAAAAAATCATTTGATTAAATCACATATTATTTCTACAAAAATCCATTCGTTTACATGTTCCCAATTTGATATTTTTTCAAGTCAGAATATATCAAATCTATGCTGTTTATTTCACAAATACTTGGGCTAAGGTACTTGCCTAGGCAGCACCTCACCCTCTAAGTAGTTCTGAGACATAAGTGCCTCCCCAGACTATGCTTGAGCAGCTAGGCAAGCGCCTTTAGCAGTTTTAACAGCACTTCCACGTTATTATGGACAATGTGGTTGATAGCTGACACAATTTAGCAATTCAAGATACTATTCCAAATGTAAGAAGGGACAATATACCAATAGACAATCAGCTTCAAATACAAGAAATTTGCAAATTGCTTTAAGAACCCTGGAAGAGAGAACTGACCAGTATAGCATTGGGCTTACCAATAGCCCAGAGATTGACTTTGTGATCTTCTCCCCCAGTAAGAAGGACTCTGGAGGATTTCCTCCCAATTTTAAGGCAATTGACACTTGATGAATGTGCGACAAATTCCTCTTTACCAAATTTAAAAAGTGTAGTCAAGGGTAACGTCTAGTGTCAGTTATACAATTGAAACCAATTTACATCCACTCACAAATCAACTTAAACATATAGCGGAAACCAATTGCAGAAAAAAAATTTAAAAACTTTGAACTAAAGGAACAAAGCAGCAACCAGATCAAAAATAGATGGCACTCAAATAAGATTACGAATCCCTATGCTAAAACAGAAGTGAAGGATACGTAGCTTGTAAGCACGTTTGGTAGTCATGATTACAGAAACCCTAAAATGTGGTTATCTTCTACGGACATCCGAAGGAAATCTGCTTACATCCGGTTGATCTGCAAGTTTCAGATCTTGGAAAATCCAACCGAGAATTCCCTCATTACAGGGAATGGAACCACCTTAAACAACTGCTGCAAGAAGAAGAAGAAGAAGAAGAAGAAGTGAAAAAACAAAGTGAAATACAACGAGAAAAAGGACATTGTGATAGAGTAGGTGAAGGAGCAGGTATACCTCTTTCACCAGCGACTGATATGGCGTAGTTCCTTGTTAATCGTTGATTCCTGTTCCAGGAGAAGAGTGAAGAGTAGAAAAAGGCAGAAAAGAAAGAATGGAGATATACTGATTTAGGTAACGATAGGGAGAAGCGAAGAAGAGAGTGTCGGCTTTGTTGAAAAAGGGCGAAAACCTCAAAATTGAATTCCGCCCAAAAGAGAGAGAAATGGTAACAGAGACAAACTCCGGTGCCTTTCACGATATTTGTCCCACCTTCACTTATTATACTGGTGTCCGTTTTCATTTATTTCTTCGTATAAAGCAAATCTATAAATTTTTTTCCTTATTTGAATCTTCCATTGTAATTGAATAAGAGAAATTAAATTCATTTTTCATTAAGTTCGGTTTACTACGATGTTGTGTAATAATAAATTTGCATTCAATTTTTAATATATTTATAAGTCACAAAATATAATCATAGGTTGGAAACAAAATTATTAATAAGTTGGATTTTGCCAAATTTTTTTATTAAAAATAATAATCTGAGTCCTGCAATTCTAGTTACAACATCATTGTTAAACCCGATCCATCAATAATTTTTTAATGAACTAAGTTTTTCTTTACTAAACTATAAATAATAAAAACTTAATTGAAAAGTACTCTACATTAAAATTGAAAGTAATTTGATATTTTGAAATAATTAATTGTTTACATCGGTGATAAATTAATCATTAACCGAATCATGTTTTAACAATAAATTGATAAATAATTCAATTTTATGGTTTTTTTTATTTGTTATATTTTTTTATTAAAATTTAGGTTCTACAAATTTATAACTTTGCAAAATTCAAAAATTAAGAATTTTTTTTTCTTTTACATAAAAAGGAGAAACATGTTTTCCTTTTACCCTTTTTTAAATTGACTTTGTCAACCACTATGACTACCTTCTCTCTTATTTATTTTGAATTTTGCAACTTCAAACGTATGTATTTCACAAACCGTTGATTTTTTCGAATCGAAGTTTTAAAATATTTTGTTCGTCTTAATTTTATCTTTAAAATGACATACACTTTGTTTTTTCGAAAAAAATTAGTGTTTCGCAATCTTATACAATGTATAATTATGGTATAATGCCTTTTTACTGCATTTTCATGGAGGGTTTGTAAATGGTGTAAAGTTGTATAATGAATTTATATAGATTTTTTTCTCCTTTATGTTCATAATAGAATCGATTTCCCGATAAAAATTATGACATGAAAACCTTAAACCTAATATGAAAGCTCTTATACATGGTATAATAGTAGTTATTTTTACAACAAAACTCACTTTCTAGTAAAAAAATAATTTATCATAGTATAATAGTTGTATAATACATGTTTTTACTGCTTTTTCATGAAGGCATTATGCATGATTGTTGGGTTCTGAAATCATAATGAAGTTTTGTAAGTTCTGAGTTCAGCATACAAGCACAAAGAACAGCAAGCAGTCACGAAAAACTGAGGTAGAAGATCACTCAGCAAGCAGTCACGAAGAACTTAGTCAGAAGATCACTCAGCAGACAGCCACAAAATACTGAGATAGACGATAACTCAACTTACTGAGTCAGACGATTACTCAGCAGACAGCAACGAAGTACTGTACGTACTGAGTTGGACGATAACTCAGCAGACGGTCACAAACTGAGTAAGAAAGACTACTGAGTTGGACGATAACTCAGCAGACTGCAACAGAGTACTCTACGTATTGAGTTAGAAGATAACTCAGCATGTAGCATCAAAGTCTAAGTTAGAAGGAAGTCGCCTCAGATGCACAAGGTTTCGTCAAAAGAGTTATGGATGCTCAGAAGCTGGTAAAGTCAGAAGAGGTGTTATATATCTCAGAGGATCACTCAAGACTCAAATCATTAAAAAGCCCCTCTGAGGATTGTAGAAGGTCAACTTAGTCTTTCGGCACTAAAAAGTTAAAAAGCTGACTTTGCATTTAATGCCGCCGCGCACCTTGTCCCTAAGCATACTACAAGACAAAAGTTGTTACAAAATTAGGAACAAAAACTTCTCTGCAAATCTCACCTGCAACTACCTCACAAAGTGGTCCCCCAAAATCAACCTAACACAGCATGGCGCAGATCAGATTTGGACGAGCTCTCTAACGGATCATTAACGGAAACAAGATTTAGAAACAACTACAGTATTTCCAGCAACGGTCCTAATCTCAACGAAAACATTCTCTCCCTCTATAAAAGGATGATTTCCACCACTGAAGAAGGTGGACGAATCCTAGCACAAGTGCTTAAGAGTAAACAAAATCTAAATCTTCTTACAACCTTCACATATCAAACATTCAAATCTCATTCTTTTGTAATTGAAATGACTGAAACAAAGTTCAGGAGTTCACATAAATTATTCTCTTATAAACTGTTGTAAATCACACTAAGTTGAGGGTAAGTTAGTGTAAGAGAGCTAAGTTCTCATAAGGAATGTACTTGAGAGAGACGAAGCTCAGAGCCTCGGATTTAGAAGGAGGGACTTTTGGATTGGTATAGCTCGTTGTCACATAGAAGCTGTTGGACGGTACTTCAGCTCAGAGCCTCAGATATAGTTGGACTGTACTTCTGTATTAGTATAGCTCGTCAAGGTGTGGAGAAGCTTAAAGATCTTGTGAGAACTGTGCTCAAGGTGATAAGAAGCTCAGAACCTCAGATTCAGAAATAAGTACTTCTGAGTTGGTATAGCTTGTTAAACCAGAAGCTGTTGAAGGGATTTCAGCTTGGAGCCTCAGACACATGAGGACGTTACTCCTGTGTTGGTATAGCTCAGCAAGGCATAGACTGTTGGAAGAACTTCAATAAGAGTTTTGTAAAAGGTTTATTCTTCACCAGAAGAAGAGTTAATAGTGGATTAAATCTTGGATAGGAGTTTCCAAGGACTGGATTAGGTAGAGGCTGAACCAGGATAAAATCGCTATTTGCATTTACTTACTTTGCTCATTTATTTTTGTGTTTATTTATTTCCGTATCTGAAACACATAAAATACTAAAGGGGATTCTGAGTAACAATCTCTTACTCAGAAGTAACTTCAGAAGCTATGTTTTCTGAAGTTATCAGTGAACTCGAAAAAGAGTCAGTCACCCCCCTCCCCTCTGACCTATTTTACACCTTACTAGGTTCCAACAAGTGGTATCAAAGCAGTACTCTATTAACAGATTTAACAAATCTAGAGTAAAAGATCATTATGGGTGAAAATAGCATGATAAACTTGCCTGGCAACTTGACCACACAGATACTCCTAGAAGGGTTGTCTGTGTCCAGACCTCCATTGTTCTTTGGGCAGAATTACACATTCTGGAATAACAGAATGAAGAACTTTATACAGTCTCAAGACATGTATGCATGGCTTGCTATAGCCAATGGTCCATACATTCCTACATCAACTGTAGAAGGGGTGTTCTCTCCCAAACCTGAAGATGAATATAATGACTCTAACATAAAGAGATTACAGAGTAATGCAGCAGTAATTAACTTCTTACATTGTGCTTTAGATGCTGCAGAGTATAATAAAATCTCAGGTTGTGAAAATACCAAGGAGATCTGGAAAAAGCTAGAAGTGACCTATGAAGGAACAGACAAGGTCAAGGAATCAAAAATTAACCAGAATATCCGTCTCTATGAACTATTCGAGATGGAAGAAGGTGAATCAATATCAAGCATGAATGTTAGATTTACTAACATCATCAATGAGCTGAAGAGACTGTGCAAGAGCTTCTTAGAAGAGGAGCAAGTAAAGAAAATTCTCAGAAGCTTAATTGAGAAATGGCAAGCCAAAAAGCTTGTAATTGAAGAAGCTCAAAATCTCAAAAATTATAGGTATGATGAACTTATTGGTTCATTAATTACTCATGAGATTTCTATGCAGAACTTTCAAAAGGAAGATACGGCGAAAACCGAAGCAAAGAAAGCAGTAATCCTGATAGTAAAAGTCAATGAGAGTTCATCAGAAGACAATGACGATATGCTGGCCAGACAATTCAAGAAGTTCATGAAGAAAAATTCAAGAACTTCTCAGAAGCTTCAGAAGAGAGGAAGTTTTCCTCAAAAGCCAGAACTCCAGAAGAGAGACTTCTCGAAAGGGAAACTCAGAAAATCTGAAGAAAAACCCAGAGAAGAAAAAACCACATGCTTTGAATGTCATCAAGAAGGACATATCAGACCCAACTGTCCTAAACTCAGAAAAGACAAAGGAAGGAAAGTAATGATGGTAAAATGGAGTGACAGCGAAATCGAAAGTACTACTGACTCCTCAGAAGATGAAGAAGCTGCACACATCTGTCTCATAGCTGCTGATGATATATACCCAACTGTAGAGTCATGGCATAGCAGCAAAGAGAAGATTTCATCCTCTGAAGCAACTTATCAAGAAGATAATGAGGTAAACTATAAATTCAATATTCCTGATGAAATTATGGAAATACTTGCACAAATATTTAAGCAGGTAAACAAGAACAAGAAAGACGTGAAGCTTCTGAAAGAAAATCTTGAAGACTTCAATGTTCAAGACTCAACAAGCAAAAACTCCACTAAAGCCATTCACAAAAGCCTATGAGAACTTGAAGCAGAGGTTGAAAAATTGAAGGAGAAATTAATCCTAGTAGGAGTCAACGAAAACAACCTCAGTAGAAGAGTAATGCTGGCAGAAGGTCACTTATCAGGAGAATTAACTCTTCCTGGAAAATCAAAGGAACAAGTTCAAAAGAAAGATCTTCATCAACAAAAGTGTCCTCAGAAGATCAATGTTCCTCTAAAGCAAGACCTTCATCAAAAGAAATATCAAGGTAAATCTCCAACTCCTAAACGAAGAAATTATAAGGAGTGTGGATACAGGTATGGCGCAACTAGCAAAAGGGAGGATATCAGAAGATGACTTGGAGAAATCCACAGGCTGCAAGAAAAACCATACCTCAGAGGCAGATAGCATAGAAATCCTCTGATCGCTGTTTTAGAACTCTTAAAGAAAAGGCTAACAAAGCTGTAAAGATATTCTGCAACTTCTGTGGAAAGAAGAATCATGTTACCTCAATGTGTAGGTTCAAGAATGGTTTTTATGATTCTTATAATTAGCCAGATTTAACTCATAAAGTACCCGAACCCAAGGGAAACTGGGTTCAAAAACTCTAACCAGTTACTTTTGCAGAAAAGTCTTATATCCACAGAGAGTCAACAAATGTAACATGTAGACAGTGGATAATCAAGACATATGATGGGAGATGAGATATCATTCATCTCATGATGACGTAAAAGAAATGGGAATGCTGGCTTCAAAGATTCTGTCACTCAGTACGGAGAAGAAGGACATTCTCCAGAAGTAACAAAATCTCTTGTCCTTCATGATTGTTCTAAAAAGATAAGAACAAGGGAGGATCATCTAGAAAGATTGATCCTTGATGTGTCCCAGAATCATGTTCTCATCCAAGGAGAACCCAGCATGCTGACAAGTCACTCAGCATGGAGCCAAAGAAGAAAGATGGAAATTGTGCACTTAGCAAGAAGCTAAAGCTTAGCATAACACAAAGAATCTAGCTCAGCATAGCATATCAAAGCAAGTCAACATCAGACACCGTTCCACGAGTCTCAAGAAGGATATAGAACTGATGTACATGTGTACTGAATTTCAGAAAGCTGACCTCCTTACCTTTGCTTTCCTCAGAAGAAAAATAGGTATGAGGTACTCAGTACGAACAATGCTCAGTAGCTGATGAAATTACTCAGAAGGGAATGAAGTCTCAGAAGCAATAGTTATCCTCTGAAGATTTAACCCGAGAATTAATCCATCTTTAAAAATTCAAAAGCCCAAATTTGAAGCCGGATCTTTAGGTTACAACTGTTCACATTCATCCATTAATCACGCTCTTGACGATTACCTATTCTTCAAAACGGTAAATGTTGAAACCGTCTCAACTATCTCTCAGCAAATTACTGTTCTATCCTTCAGTAACCGCCTCTATAAAAGGGTAAAGACTGTTCATTATCTAAACACTTTACCAAAATTCTCAGATCCTTTCAAAAACTATATGAGAAATCCTATCCTCTCTAAGGAACCCTAACTTTCAAAACCTTTCTTTCAAATGGTACCCAAAAGAACTAGATCCCCAAAAGCCGGTTCTAAACAGCCAAAAATTATACAAATCCCTTCAAAGACCTTTGAACCTATTCTATACAGGTCAAATCCCAATACCATCATTCCCCAGCGATTTCTGGGAGATAATGCATTTCTTGAAGCACCTACATTCAAACCAACCTTTGAATTCCATCAGTTGGGAACATGGTTGAAGCTGAAGGAACTAACCTTTCCTAAGATTGTGTCTGAGTTCTACACAAATATTCAACGATGTACTATTAGTGATGAGGAACTAAAGACGAAGGTGAAAGGAAAGAAGATGGTCATCACTCCTACGTATTTAGCTTATTTGGTAAATCTGAAGGATGAAGGAGTGGCCTTACGAAGAGGCTGTGAAGACACAGCTCAGTATGATAAGAAGGCTTTTATGCCAGAAGGTTAGTTCGGTAAGAAGATCAGCACCCGCATGCCTCAGAAGCCAAGGTATTGGCAATTCCTAATAGCACATCTTTTCATCAGAAGATGAACTCAACAAATGCTGTCTCCAGCTATGGGCACCGCATCTTGGTGCATTTGGTTGAGAAGAGATAGGTCAACTGGCCTATTATCATAATGCAGCATTTACTTCACCACAAGTTTACACTTGGTGGTTTAATCTAGTTAATGAGTTTGTGGTCATAGCCCGCTCAGTATTTACTGATCACAACCTAAGACCAGAGGATGTGAGGGAGGAGGATGATGATGAAGATGAAGCTGAGGGAGATCTAAGGGAGCATGAAACTGTTTTGCTGGAGGATGACATAGATGAAGAAAATAACAGTGCTCAGCACCAGCAGCAAACAACCCAGCAGCACAGCGCCCTTCTATTCCAAAGAGTTTGGTGGATCCTGATAGTTCCATCACTCTAATCCCCAGACCTGAGGAGCAAAGGATCTTTGGGGATGAGTATCTTAACAGTAAAGGATGGATGATGGGTGATATCACTAAGGAAGGAAATCCCAGCAACTCTGTTCCTTTCAACTCCCTTCATTACATAGGGAAAACTCTGGATGATCTTCTAACTATGGCACTCCGTCTCAATAATTCCATAGTGGACTTCAAGCTCGCTCTTTTCAACTGCCAACTCGCTCAATGTGTTACTCTTATCTCAGAGCAGGCGCAGATTATCATGGACAGAGCTAATACAATTCCACTTCCTTCCCAAATCCGCTCTGAACTCATCCAGCATCTACAGCCACTCATGGAAACTAGACTCAGCAACTATATGGATATCTTAGAGTCTATGGAAAAGATGAATGGATATATGGCCATTTATGAAAAAGGTTTGGAGATGATCCATGATGAAGTTGATGGGATGAAGGAACATTCCCAAAGTCAGTACGTTGATATTTTATCCACTCTGGGAATTGTCATAGAACGCGCTTCAACAGAATTCTCTTTGGGACTAAAGAATGAGGTCCAGGCGCTAAGAACTCAGAATGTGTTCAGTTTATGGCAGCAGGAGAAGATCCAAAATAGCCTTAATGAGATACTAAAACACATGAACGATTCTAAGGCTGAAGCTCTCAAAACTATTGCGGATTCCAAGAGAGATTTGAAGTTTGAAACCGCAAAAGCTGTTGAAGATGCTCACAAGCAGATCACTAAGACTACATTTGCTCAGAAGAATGAAGCTGTTGATGATATTGAAGATAAGCTGAAAGAGCATGATTCTACCCTTACCAAGACCACAACTGAAGCTAGAGACATAGTGGTGGCAAGGAATGCAAGCACCTCAGAGGCTCTTCAGAAGAGCATTGATGGATTGAGTTCACAGCTTGGTTGCTTATCTCTCCATTCCTTTTGCTCACATAACAGTGAGATTGTTCCAATCCTACAACATCTGGCCAATGTCCTCAACACTCAGTGGATATGGAATCAGAAGGCTCTCCAGGTGATTCTTGAAAGCATATTTCCTTCTATACCTAGCAAAGCTGCAAGGTTTATTCAGCAGATTATTCCTCCTCTTCAAGCAAACGTAAAGGCCATTCACGAAATCGCTCAAAGGTATGCACTTGATGAACAGAAGATTGTCGCTCAGCTTGTTAGTATTGAGTGGAGGGAGAGAGACAAGCACATCTTTAAGGAAATCTGGGAAAGGCGAATGTTCCCTAATCAACCATCTCAACCATCCAGTAGCTCCATGGAGATTGATCAATAGAAGTAGCAAAATCAAGATGATGAATTCACAGCACTTAAGGAAAAACCTTTGTAATTGAATTCATTCATTGTAATTGTACTGTAAAAACTTGTAATAATCAGTAATGAAAAGTTTTTACTTTTGCTCCAGCAGTATAACTTTTTGTTGTACTCCCTTATAATTCATTAATCCGATCCTAAGTATAAGATTATGAGGGAGTTTGAGGGAGTTAGTACATCTTGTGCTTGACTTCACTCAGAACCAACAAAATGAGAGAGATTGTTGGATTCTGAGAATCATGGAGTGAAGTTTTGTTAATTCTGAGTTGAAGAAGACTACTCAGCAAACTGAGTGTAAAAGTCTACTCAACAGACAACAGCATCATCACAAACTAAGTCAGAAGATTACTCAGCAAACATTCACAAACTAAGTCGGAGGACTACTCAGCAGACAGCAGAACTAAGTCAAATTACTGCATGTATTGAGTCCGATGATCAAACAGCAACAAGGCATTGGGCGTACTGAGTCAGAAGATAACTCAACATATAGCAATAGAGTCTAAGACAAGCACTAGATAAATCAGAATATAGCAATACCTCAAAAGCCATCGATCAGAGAAGTCAGAGGGACATTACTATTTAAGAGCACAATTGAGAAGTAATAACTCAGAAGGCAGCATCAGAGAAACACTACACAATAGTAACTTAGAAGGTAGCATCAGTGGAATACTACACAGTAATAACTTAGAAGGAAGAGTCAGAGGAACATTGGTAACTCAAAAGCATAGTAGACTATTTCAGAAGAACACCGCAGCAGAAGATTACCAGAGACCAAGCTTCAGTGGAAGTCTATCTGGAAATACACAAAAGATAAATTAATTAGTTCCACCCATATAGTGGAAGTCGATTTGTCAATAAAGACATGATGCACCGTGTTCCACCTAAAAAGCTGAAAAAGTCAACATTCCACCTAAAAAGATAAAAAGTCAAGAAGATAGTGGGCTTTAAATAATTACCAACAAACATACCCTGAAATCACGGTATGGGTCTTATTTGGACTTATTCTTCTCAAATGTAAACTTGTCTGCAATGGGAAAATTCTCCACAGATCAACGGGAAGATTCTCAAAGCTCAACGGGAAGAATTTCTACATCAGTCCAAGTTTAATGGAAACATTCTCCCTCTATAAAAGAATGTTTTCCGCCATTGAAGATATGACGGAGTAGAGAACAATGATTCAAGTGAAATCAAGTTTTACATCTTCACAACAATTTTCTCTGTAAATATATAGAAAACACTCAACTTCTATTCTGTATATAAAAGAGCTATCTGAAACAAAGTATAGAAGCTCATTCTATCCACTGTAAAGTTGTATTGTAAACACACTAGCAGTGGTTAAGTTAGTGTGAGGGAGCTTAAAGATCTTTAGAGGAAGTTGCTCAGGAAGATAGAGAAGCTTAGAGCCTCAGATACAGAACGGGGTACTTCTGTGTTGGTATAGCTCGTAGACACACAAGCTGTTAGATGGTACTTTAGCTCAGAGCCTCAAATTTAGAAGGAGGGACTTCTAGATTGGTATAGCTCGTGAAGGTGTGTAGAAAAGCTTAGAGATCTTGTGAGAATTGCGCTCAGGAAGATAGAGAAGCTCAGAGCCTCAGATTCAGAAGGAGGGACTTCTGGATTGGTATAGCTCGTGAACCAGAAGCTATTGGAGGTACTTCAGCTTAGAGCCTCAGACACAAGAGGAAGTTACTCCTGCGTTGGTATAGCTCAATTGAGGCATAGACTGTTGAAGGAACTTAAGTCAGAGCCTTGTAAAAGGTTTACTCTTCAACAGAAGAAGAGTTGATAGTGGATTAAATCTTGGACAGAAGTTACCAAGGACTGGATTAAGCTGCGGCCGAACCAGGATAAAAATCATTATTTGCATTTCCTTACTTTGCTCATTTACTTTTGTGTTTATTTATTTCCGCATCTGAAACACATATAGTATTAAAGGGGATTCTGAGTAATAATCAATTACTCAGAGGCAACTTCAGAAGCAACTTTCTGAAGTTAACAGTGAACTCGAAAAAGAGTCATTCACCCCCCCTCTAACCTATTTTACACCCTACTAGGTTCTACATAAAGTTTACAATTAGTGTACAATTTTAATTGGTTTACAATTTATAATGGGAAAAGTAATGTGCTTATATATGTTGGTTTGTAGGACAAAATGGCTGAGTTTATTCTTTGGATTCATCATGGTGGCTACTGGTGTCATGATTGGGATAATGAGGATAACAAGATGGAATACATTGGTGGTGAAGTGATAAAATCCTTTTTCATTTTGTTATGATTTTTCAAAACTGTTATCGTCTTCTAATTAAAAAAAATACTTAAACTTCTAAAAAAGTTTCAACATTTATCACTAAAGTGTATTGTATTTTTATTAACCTGCCTGTAAAATTTTAATTTAAAATGGACAAGATTACCCTTTTTTGTGACATAATTTCAAATTGAGGATCTATTTTTGTCATTTGCTAGCTAACTTTTGAAACCATAATGTGAGCGGTCGACACGGAGCGGTGGGCCGAGAGCGCGCGAGTTCATAGGCGCTATCCACCGGGGTGTTTGGAAAAAGAGAAAAGATGATAAAGCGCCAGGCCTGGGACCCGGAAAAAGGTTTGAAAGAGAAAAAGGCGAAAAACGTTTAAGATCGGTTCGAACTCGAATCCGTCGTCTCTTAGTGTGGAGTCGCCACCTGGATTAGCTCTTTCTAGGAATTAAAGTCCTATAAGCCTTAACGTCCGGGGGATGGCCCACCAAGATACAGAGATTCGGGTCCGGGATAAGCTGCTTATTTCTTATTGGATCACATTAAATTAAATCCACAGAAAACCGTTTTCTTTTAATTATGCATATTCGCACTTAGGTTATTTTTAGAGTTAAAAGTATGGTTCACGTATTACGAAATATAAACCATCCATAAAGCAGAAAAATAAACCATCCACAAAATAGTAAGTAAATGCGGAAAGTAAATGCAGAAAAGTAAAATTACAAGGCTTTCAAAAACCGGGGGATGCAACCGCCAGCTACCCTATTAATTACATTTTCCAAAAAATGAAATTGCGATACCCGAAGGAAAATTAAAATCCTAAACATACATCTAATCCTAATCTACCTGCATCCACAAAGGTTAGCACAGGGGATATATCACGTATGCTAGATTTGATTTTGGCGAGGCCCGTGTGGCCTAATAAAAGAAATCGTGATATTATCTTTGTTGTTTAAATAAAGCCGTTCATTTTATTAGCATATTGGTTACTCATTTTAATTAATAAAATTGCTCGCATGGTAAAAGGTGTGGTCTGTTATCCGGGAAAATGTTTTATTCCTTTCGTGGGGGTGTTCTAGCATACATCTCCTTATAATAAAGAAAAAGATGAAGAAGAATTACAAAAGTTAAAATAAAATAAAAGTAATTAAAATCCTAGGTTCACCGATGAAATAGAAGAAGTAATTAAACACTGAAAGCACATGAATTGCAATTCTAGGAACTCAGAGGCTTACCCTTACTTAGCGAATCCACGTCGAAGAATCCGATCGGTCCGTTAGAAATCCTCCTCGTTCTTTGAGTTTAGGTAAAAAAAGTCGTAGTATAAAGTCCAAAAATTATTCGTTTTAATTCCTGGAAGTAAAGTCGTTCTGAAGATATATTTTTATCTGATAATTTTGCGGTCCCGTTTATCGAAAATGATCCTACTATTTATAGGAAAATCTTGACAAATCCAAAAATGGAAAGTTTTTTCGGCGAGGGGCCTCGCCGGAGAAGAGGCCTCGCGAGACTCTTCGCGAGGCCCCGCGCACGAGGCTCGCTTGCGCGTCCACGAGGCTGCCTCGCGAGCGCGCCACGAGGGTTCCTTAGGACCCTCGCGAGCAGCCTCGTTAGGGGTCCTTAGGAACCTCGTGGGCAGGCTCCGCGAGGGTCGCTTAAGACCCTCGCGGACAGGCCTCGCGAGGGTTCTAAAGGACCATCGCGGGACACCCCGCGAGGGTTCCTAAGAACCCTCGCGGGCAGCCCTCGCGAGGGTCGCTTAAGACCCTCGCGGGGAGTCCCCGCGATGGTATCTTAGGACCATCGTGGGGAGGTCTCGCGAGGGTCCCTCGCGAGATGCTGCCTCGCGCAAGGCTGCCTTCGCTCGAGGCCGCTTCACTATCGGGATTACATCTCTTTCATTTTTTTAGTTAATTAATTTCTAACTTAAATTAAATAATTTTATTAGAAACGAGGAGGATTCCAATTCGGATACGTCAGGATACTCGAAAATGTGTGATTCAAGGATAAAATCCCGTAAAAGCCATCATCATTGAACGCGCAAGCTGGTACAAAATCCCGTGCTCACAGCTGCCCCTCGTGTGATAATTGTTGGTTGTATAACCAATGTTATCACACGAAAAGAGCATAGGGATTGAGAGAATACCTGACCGATTTAATTAGTGATTTCTTGTTCTCAATTGCTAAACTTGGCCTTCCTTTCTGGTGCTGTTTCTTCATAAGGTTGTTCGTTTCTTTCTTCGAAATCCTCTTGGTGCTTTATGCCTCTTTTGTATGGGATGACCGTTTCTTTCTGCGGCGTCCCATTAGTGGTAACCGTTTCATTCTTCGGTTGATAAAGGAGGCCGTTTCTTTCTTCAGCCGTCGAGATAACCGTTTCCTTCTTCAGTTATGTTTTGAATTTCCTTAAGATGTTGGCTTGTTTCCTGTAATAAATACGAAAGAAAATAATGTTAATATATTTTACGATGAATGTTTTAATTATTTGATTGAGTTTATGCTGAGCAAAAATTTTTACCCCTTCAATTAAAAATTAAAACATTAATGAATTAAATGAGTTTAAGAAATGTTGGGGATGTCCTGTGTATCGTTCTGTAATGTTAGGAGGCTGTAATTGGAAAATAATAATAAATAGGTAGGTGGGGCCCATTTATTTTCTTTATAAATAGGGCTCCACTTCCTTTATTATTTTTTTCATATTCTTCATCCCTCTAAAACACTCTCACCCTCTCTTCTCTCCAGAAATCATGCTGTCGAAGATTCCTGGTAGGGCGCCCCGTCTTACATCACACCTCATTCCTCAGCCTACCGAAGATTCAAGCGTATTTTCTGTTGATATTGACGCTGCATATGGTTTGGCGGTGAGTGATACTATGCTGGGGTTTACCATTACTTCCCCTACAGAGACATTGGATCCTGATCTTTAAGCCCAACCTCATTTTTCTCGGTTCGAGGTATTCCCAATAACATTTTTATTTTCCGCTTTTTAATGAAAATTTATTCTGTTTTAGGAACTAGATTAGAACCGATCCTTGAATCATGTCGCGGAATTTAATCGTAAATAAAATATGTACAAGAATATTGGCGAGGGGCCTAAGGGACCCTTGCAAGGCCTCCAGCGAGGGTCAGGACCCTCGCAGTGCCTCCCCGCGAGGGTCCAAAGGGACCCTCGCGAGGCCTCCCGCGAGGGTCTTAAGAGACCCTCGCGAGGCTTCCCCGCGAGGGTCTTAAGGGACCCTCACGAGGCTTCCCGCGAGGGTACCTTAAGCGGCCCTCGTGGGGCATCCTCGCGAGGGTCCTAAGGGACCCTCGTGAGGTTTCCCGCGAGGGTCCTAAGCGACCCTCGTGGGGCGTTTCCGCGAGGAAGCATAGGGGGCTTGCCGGATTTTTCCGGCGACGCCTCTCTGAGCTCTTTTTTCTTTTTTTTTTTAATTTTTTTAATTTTTTTTCACCGTTTTTGCGTTTTATTACAAAATGTGTGTTTTTTAATTTATTTTGCAGTCCCCCACACTACGTTCTACTAGTGGGTATTCTACGATTCAAGCGTGGTATGGTCACGCTTCTTCTCATCCTGAGCTAGTGCAGGCTATCGAGGCCACCGGCTTCGGTCCCTTGGCCCGATCCTTACGGCCCACCTTATTACCATATGCCACATCGATCACGCTTGCTCAGAGGTGGTGTGACGTTTCGCACACCTTCCACTTTCCGATCGGGGAGGTTCTTATTACTCCCTCTGATGTTGTAGTGATCACTGGTCTACCCTGGGCTGGTACCGTGATCCGGTTCGATGCATTTTTGGAGCGGTTCTTCAAGGCTCCAACTGCTTGCAATCGTGTCAGAGACCTGCTTGGCGTTGACCCTAGAGGCCGGGCTTTACATTATAGTGTGTTGTTCGACTACTGGATGGGTCAACAGTCTGTTTCCATGCCTGAGATTCCTCTATATGTCCGATCATTCTTAGTTTCCCTGTTGAGCGTGACATTTTTTCCCGGTGGGGAACAGCGAGATAAACTATGGGCTGATTGAGCCGCTAGCCGATTTGGACAAGGTTAGTGGCTTTAATTGGCCACGGGCGATCCTGGCGCAGACATATTTTGCACTTGACTTAGCCGTTCGAGGTCGTTATCGTTCTCTGCATTGCTTCCCCATGGTTCTTCAAGTATTATTTGCTTACTTTGTGATTTGTATACGTCGGTTAGTGATCAATTGACCTTAACTGAACCCTTTATTTTGTAGGCATGGGCTTTCTACCATCGGTTCCTCCCTGACCCACAGTTTGTTGATGCTTCGGAGGGCGCCCCGTGTGTGGCACGGATTTGCTCCTCATTCGTGGGAGATTTTTTGGATTCCGCTAGTTACTATCAGCATCTTTGCGAGTTGATACTCGAGCAGGTGATGGACCTCGTTCTGATGGATGAGATCATATTTTTTCTTTAAACTTATTCTGATTTTGTTTTTTTACTTTTCAGGTAGAGCGCAATCTGTGGCGAGACCTTCCGAGCTATCATATGGCGAGGGAGATCCGGCGAGACGTGGATCGTAACCGCTTTATCCTTGAGGGGCCCAAGACCCGCGAGTGGTACTTGGGTGAGCGTATTCAGTTCTGGCGGACTAAGCCAGTGTCCGAGAGGAGCATTCCACCCCTGCCTCCCACCAGACTATTCTGGGCGCACTTGGTGGCAACTGATCCCTATGAGCGGGAGGTGCTTTTTGAGGATCATGGCATGAGGCTCTCCGGGTTACGTGGTGACTACGAGGCCTTTATTCGAGAGAGATTGATCCCGCTTCATCCGCTGACTCAGGCTGAGGCGGAGTATCCACCTGCTCGTGTTAGGGGTCCGAGAGTTGATGCTGGTTCCGGTGCAGGTACTAACGGAGCTGGTGTGGGATACCGGGTATGAAATGTGCTAACCGTTTTATCCACCTTGATAACGTTTTTGACTGTTTATCTATTTTTGTAGGAATTTGCCCGTAAGAAAGTTCGCATGCCTGATTTGAATACCGCAACCGGGGACGCGAGTAAGTCTGCAGGTGTCATAGAGGGGAGGTTCGGGGTTCCTGTTGATTCTATATTCTACTTAATAGGTTCCATGGGGACCTCGCGGGAGGTGCCTCTTCCTCCGAGCTTCCACACATTGGCCTATGATCCTTCCGACACAACTCATGTGAGTTTTAGGCCACCTGCAATCTTTTAGGGATATCTTGACATTTGTTTACTCACTCCTTTCCTTTTACAGGTCGTACGTGAGGAGATGGATCGGGTTTCCCGTCATTCCCTTGCATTGAGGGACTTGATGCTCTCACAGGATGGGATCACACGGGTATGTCATTTTTCTTAACCTGTCATATGCGATGCATGATATGTTATGTTTTTATGTACATGGAAGTGATCTTCATGACATGTTTTATGATTGTAGGATATGGCGGCGAGGAGCATGGAATTTGAGCAACGCTACCAGGTGCTCGATGGTCGCTTCCAATCACTGGATATCAGCCATTGTAGCCTCGAGGTTAGCCATCAGAAGCTTGGAGTCCGTTACCAGGGTTTGGAGGCTCGTCATCAAAGCTTGGAGTCCCAGTATCAGGAGTTGTTGTGGCAGAACACCGCGGCAGAGCAGGCTCAAGCCGAAGCGAGAGTTTCCACCTCGGGTTTTCACCCCCTTCTTACGTTTGATATTGATTCCCTACTTGGTGAACAAGATGGTGGACGACTCTTCACTCCAGAATGGGATGTTGATTTTCTTCATGCTCCTCAGCCTCTTCCTGCGTCTGGTTCAGCGGGAGGTGCTCCCGGGGGATTAGGTGCTGAGGATTTTGAGATAGCTACCATATTGCCCCGAGATCCGGTGGGTGGAGATGATGCATAGGTGGCGCATGCTTAGGAGCTCCCTTTTAGCTATAGTTTTAGATTTCTCTTTTCTAACTAGACTTTTTTAGATAGCTCCGTTTTGTAGAATCTTAAAAAAAACTTCTGATTTATGAAAGGAAAGGGGATTTCGGCCTTTCGTAGTGCCGGGTCCTTGCATGTGGTGTTTTATTTTATGAATATGCTTGCTTGTTTGGGAATGTTTTTCATATATGTATGAATGAATGTTGATGCTAATTTATGTGGTTAATATGTGTAGGCAACACTGGTCTTGAGGAATTTTCTTTAGCTCTCCTTCCTTTTTGATGTCGACTCATAATGAGCACCTTAGGGTCTATCTTCGCACTATTCGGGGTCTCGATTGGAGGAAGATTGAGAGTTTAGGCCTGCGGAGTCTTCAATACTTTACTTCTAGGCCTGTGAATATGGCCTTCATTCGTGCTGCTATGAAGTTTTGGGATCCCGCCACCCATTTTTTTTGCTTTGCAGACTTCGAGCTTTATCCTTTGATTGAGGAGTTTCATGCTATTTTGGGGCTCCCTTTTCCAAGGGAATCGACGCCAATATCTCCTACGAGACTATCCTTCGCCTTTCCTTCTTTCCAATTTGGATGTGAGGATAAGTTGAAGGGTTTATGGAACCTGGAGTCAAGTGGGCGCTTTTTGTCAGCTCCCCCTGATTTGGCAGCTTCCGAGTTGAAGTTGTTCTTAGCTGGTGTGAGAATACACCCAGCAGTCATCTAGCTTGGCCCTCGATGGTGACTCTGCTTCTTCTGGCAGAGTTTGTTTGTGGGGTTGGAGAGATTGCCCCTTTTCGCTTGCTGTCAGTGATTGACCCACTCTCCACAGGCCTTTCTCCGGCAGCTTTAGCCTTGGCCGAGAGTCTGGTTCACTTGGACGCTGCTTCGGTGAACCTGGACTTAGTAGGAGACTATTTTACCTTGCTCGAGGTACTTCCTTACATCTTTCTTTTGTGATTTTAGTTATTTGTTTAACCAAATGGATTAACGTAGGTGTGGTTGTTGGAGAAGCTTCGCTTGACTGCTGATCCACGCTTAGGGAAGGCTCGGTATCTCCCTTCGCATTACGGTCCTCGAGGCTTTACTAGGAAGGACCATCGCTCGTTGAGTGAG